>CAIGRP010029551.1:0-29599 GCA_903798385.1 Fraxinus cuspidata | reverse complement strand
AAATCTACAAAAATGCAACCCATGCAGCCCTTAAGTCCTCCACTGTTGGTTGAGTAACATGCGGGGTAACCTTTGAGCTACATGGAGTGGTTGCTCACGTACGGCGTCCGACGAACTCTGCAAAGGGGCTGCGATTTTTGTAGTGGTGGTGCGGGTCATGACCCCTTGCGACAGACTCCGACTTCGTCTCCACCGCATTCCCGACCATGCGTCTTTCGCTCCTAGTCCGTCTCCTTGACATAGCTTTTTGTTCAGTGGTTTCCCACAGATGGCGCTAATGAAATTACAATGAGATAAAGCGCCGTGAATTCCTTGACAAGAAGGGTGTTCAGCTGCTCCGATCAGTGAATTCTACCTGCAAAATGAGGTCGGGGCTTTCTCCCCCATTGTACCTCCAGCGTAAGAATCAGTAGTCGGTTTAAGAGTTGGAGAAAAGCGTACTTGAAGTTCAAGCAATAAGGTTTCAACAGAATCATATAGTTTTCATATTAGGGGTATTTATAGATGTCTGATGCAACGCACCCGTTCAGCAGTTAATGGTGTCACGTATCCCACGTAGGTCTTCCCACTTCACCCACGTTCTAAGGGCATCACCCCTACTTCCTAGACGGATGGTTGTGTCCACGTTTACTGTTGAGCGGCTCTTGTCATACTTAATGATATTTGCATTATTAAGCATGGTATTGATCTCATGGGGTCGACGACCTCATAGTGATAGGCGACCTAATGCCAACGTAGAGCTCCTCATAGTGGTAGGCGGCCTCATGTGAATGTAGAGTGCCTTATAGTGGTAGGCGACCTCATGTTAACGTAGAGCGCCCTGGTGTTGGGATAGACGACCTCATAGTGGTAGGCGACCTAGTAGGCGGCCTCATAGTAGTAGGCAACCTCATGGTAACGTAGAGCGCCTCATAGTGGTAGGCGGCCTCATGGGAACGTAGAGCGCCTGGGTGTTGGGGTAGACAGCCTCATAGTAGTAGGTGACCTGGTAGGCAGCCTCATAGTGGTAGGCGACCTCATNGTATGGTTAAGTGTAGTGTTGGGCACATGGTGGTAGGCGGCCTATGTAAACGTAGAAGGCCTCATGGCGGTAGACGGCTTAATGGGGGTCGGCGGTCTCATAGTGGTAGGCGGCCTCATGTAAACGTAGAGTACCTCATATTGGTAGGCGACCTCATGTAAACGTAGAACACCCGGGTGTTGGGGTAGACGGCCTCATAGTAGTAGGCAACCTAGTAGGCGGCCTCATGGGGGTCAGCGGTATCATTTCAGCATAGATCGCCCGGGTGTTGGGGTAGACGGCTTCATAGTAGTTGGCGACTGGGTAGGCGGCTTCATGTGAACGTAGAGCGCCTTATGGTGGTAGGCGCCCTTATAGTGGTAGACGATCTATGTAAACGTAGAGGGCCTCATAGTGGTGGGCTGGTGGCGACTCCATAGTTGTAGACGACCTATTACGTAGAGGGCTCATGGTGGTAGGCAGCCTCATGGGGGTCAATGGCCTCAATGTGGTAGGCGGCCTCATGTGAACGTAGAGCGCCCGGGGTTGGGGTAGACGGCCTCATAGTAGAGGCAACCTCACGCTAACGTAGAGTGCCCAGGTGTTGGGGTAAACGGCCTATCACGTGGTGCTCTATATGGATTTCATATCAAGTAGTTTTTTGTCTCAATCAACATCATAGCAAATTAATAATATCATCTTATATCATCCATGACCCACTCGACTATGGTGAACTTTTATTTAAGTGCAAAAGTTAAATACCTAGACTGTGAAAGCAAACAAAGAGTCAAACAGTGGAATTCTGTTGGCTATCATCTGCATATTGAAGTATCAAAAAGGAATTTTAATTTGTCACATGGACCTACGTATATAATTAAGCGTGTAAAAGGTTATCTTAATGTTAAACACATCCAAAAGTGATTTATTGGACTTTGAGCATCTAATTAAAGTATGGGTTCAAATATGTGTAGAAACTAGATTCATTTATGATCTATTTCATGATATGCCGAAATACTTATGAATAGATATAAGGTTATGGTCCACAATTCATATGTTATTCTCATTTTATGTGTCATCTCATCAACACAAAAATGTTAAGAAAAAGCAGATTGAAGAGGAATATCAATAACACGCGACAAATCAAGAATAAGCAATCAATATCAAGAATTTGTAATAAAACACGAAATTCAAGATTCAAAATTAAGATATGATATTAAAGAATCATTTCCAATGAATCAATATATGTTCAACACTTTATAATTTGACTAAAGAATCTTAGCAATATAGGTGAGAATTTTCAAGTTCTTGAGATTTAAAATTTTAATAAAATCTAACAAGTGGTATCAAAGCAAACTCCAAGTTAAACCATTAAGATTCAAAAAAAAAAAAAAAAATTTAGGGTTGAAATTAATACTTTGGATTTCTTAGTTTTTTGAATGTGAATTTTTGCCTTGAATTCAAAATTTTGGATTTTTTTGAGAATTTTTCGGACTTGCGGCATTGCAAGGCAACGCGACAGAGTTATCAATGGTAGTAGTGCCACAACACTGCTGCGCACATAACTGGGCGTCACAACACCCAGTCATTGACTGGTCACTACCCAGGTAGCGCTTTCTTAATGTACATAATTTTTTTTTTCTTTTGAAACAAAACAACAGAGAAAAAAAATGTCAATCAAATTTGAATCTAGGTACTAAAGTTTTCTTCGGTTTATTAATTTTTCAAAATAGATTAATTGAAACAATATGTTACCAAACATTTCTTGTCTAAATTGATTTATTTGAAATATTAGGATAGTTGTATGTTTGTAATTCATGCAAATATTCACCAGCATAAATGAATGTAGATATTTAGCTGAATTACATACATACATATGATAATATATATATGACAATTATAAAATTCTTTTTTTTAATGTGATTAATAAATCGGTCAAAAGATAGATTTATCGTTTGACGTAGTTTATTGTTAATATTTGATTATTGCACCAATAGCAACTTACAAATTGATATTAATGTCCAAAAATTAAATATTAATGTTGTGTTTAGGTCTCTTATGATGGGATACACCATTATTTGAAATTATTGACTGTCCAATGGGAACTCACATATGAACATGTTGTTTAGGTTTAAGTTTTCTATTCAGATAATCCATTTACTTCTACAATATCTACGAACTTCAATTTCATTCTTGTACTTAATGGAACCGAATTTGAAGGATAGGAAAGAGAATATTTATATCGTTCTTGGCTGCATGAATCTAGACCTTGTTTTAAGGATTGAACAACCTACTACACTTATTAATAAAAGTTCCACTGATAAAAACAAAACTTTGATAAGTGGGGTTGTTCAAATTGTACTTGTCTTCTGATCATGAAACGTAAAATTCTAGTAACATCCAGGGCCCTGTGTCCAATAAGGAAACCATTGATAAGAAGTTTCTTAAAGAAATTGGAAAACGCTTTGTAAAATTCAATAACGTCTAAATTAGTACGCTTCTGGCGAACTTATAATTATAAGTTTAAAGAAAACATAAGGGAGTACATTATGGAAATGTCTCGTCTTACTTCAAAATTAAATGCATTAAATTTTGAGCTGCCTAATAACTTGCTCGTACATTTGGTTTTGATTTATCTTCCTGTATAATTCGGTTATTCTAAGGTCGGTTACAACTGTCAAAGGGGTAGTGGATTTTTAATGAGCTCGTTTCATAATGTGGAAAAAGAAGAAAAACTAAAGTAAGAGAGAACATAAAGTGCTTACTTGGCAAGTATATCCGATGACAAGTTCAAAAAAAGAAGAATAAGAAAGGTGCATCTGGTTCAATTCAAAAGAAACAATAAAAAGAATTCTATATTATTTTATTACGATGTTTAATATTTTACAATCTATCAAGATAAATAGCGACCTCACCCTCATGGTCGAGAGGAATCTGTTCATGAGGCTTTGGGGGCTCTATATACGTGGTTAGGGAATAAAATAAACAATTTTAGGGTTTTGACGAGTTTAGAGTCATTACAAGTACTCGACCCACTGAATGGTTAACAACTCAGATTTTATAGGAGGTTTTTTCCACTATCTCTCGCATTAGATTGATTAATTTACGTCTAACCATAATAAATGCTTATCTAATACGACATTAGATGTGCTCAACAAAATAGAAATGAAAAAAAAAAAAGAGATTCATAGACTAATATATAGACATGGGAAAATGGTTTTCTTGCAGTGAAAAAAGAGCCAAGAAATGATGTGTAGGTCAGAGATACTGGAGATTTGAATAGAAAGATTTCTTGAAATGTGTTTAAGAAATCGCTAGAGATTTTTGTCAAAGAAAATAGTTATCGGCGAAGTTGGGATATGGAGTATTTATATGTGTTGCGGGAGAAGGTTAGAAACTTTTTTTAAAATTTAAAAGGTGTCAACAAAATGATTAAGGTATTTCGCGCTCAATGGTGAAGGCGCATGGTGATGACACGCTTCGCGAGTTAAAAAATTATCATGCACGAGTCACCACGTGACGAGGCATTAAATAACGCTGATGAAGGTGCACCACGTGCAAGGCTGAAGTGACACAAGCATTGATGTATTACACAATAATAGGTGGCAAGCATAACGTGTACTGTACCCATTGGCGGTCTAACACGTGGTGAAAAGCAATGGATAATTGATGATGCAATGAGATATAGAATTGAGCGAAGAGATAAGATCATTGCCTCGTGATTCTGGAGTCTAATGATTGTAGTAAGTTAATTGTTGGGTTCAATTGTGATGCAAATGCAAGATCAGTCATTCACCTCGTACTGGGAGGTGTATCTAACGATTGATAATAAAGAATCCTTTTGTGATTGATGTAAGAACAACATTCAAGATAAAACATGGTAAACACGTGGCATCCATCCCCGATTTCCACGTTAGCATTATTCGTCTAACTTCTTGGAATACAAATTGTATTCTAATTTCGCTCATTCTATAACCATCCGCCATTAAAAAACTCTGTCACTCTAACTTTCTCCACCTCGTACCTTCTCGAGAGAAAGTTACCCGAATCGTTGAAAATGTTATTTAAGATCTTTTCATAGATACTAAATCGATATATTGATGTCGATTGTTTTGATATCGCGATCTTGGGTGTTACGAAGAATAGCTTTTTAAGAAAAAATTAATTATTTTAAATAAGTACTTTTAAACTCCAAACATGCGCCGTGCAACTACTCAAAGCAGTCACAGAAAAAGGTAAAGAACAGCGACATGACTACACCACCATTACCCACGGCAAAAGCCATGAACATCGTAGGAGCGGCGGCGACTGCGGCGGGAGCTCAGAAAACGGTGCTGATAACAGGGGTGAGCAGAGGTCTCGGCAAAGCCCTAGCATTGGAATTGGCCAAGCGCGGCCACACTGTAATCGGCTGCTCCCGTTCTCAAGATAAGCTCTCCGCTCTCCAATCGGAGCTATCCTCTGCCTCTGCCTCCTCTATTTCTTCCGATAGCAGCAAGAATATCAGTAAACACCTTGTAATGAATGTCGACGTGGTAATTAGTTTTGCATTTGTCGAAACTCGTTTATGTAAGCGTTTAATCGATTTCATTGTTCATATAACTGTCTCTGACGCTCGGGGTTAACTATATAGAGGTCTAACAGCAGCGTTGAAGAGCTGGCACGCTCAGTGGTGGAAAAGAAGGCTTTTCCCGATATTATAGGTACATTTAATTTACAATTGTACATATAATTGGTTGTTATTGAGATTGCTGAAGATATTTTAGTGGCACAATTCTGTGAGCTATGGGCAATTGAATGTAGCCTAGAGTTTGTTAGTGGATAAGTTTAGTTTGCCAAGTTTTCCTAAAAGAAATTGGATGTTATAAGGTTATCTCGTGCTACTTTGCTACAATGATGGTAGTGTGTAGCACAATTTAGAGATCCTAGTATCTGGGAACAATATCATCCGAGGAGGTATTTTGCTGTTGATTAACATTATATTGTGTGAAGTTACATCCCAGGTACAACCTAAGTAATTTTCAAGGTTGTTATTATCGAAGAAAATAAAATTATAGTCACTATTCACATGAATTGATATAGCTGATTGATGGAAAGTCATTATGTAGTTAGTACGCCATAATCTTATATGAGTTTTGCTCCTCTTCCTCCTCAACTAAATTTAATGTTCAACAGGCTTTTCAAACATTTCCTTCTGAAGGTCAGAAGGTGCATTCTTCTTGCAATGATGCAATGAAAGAGAAAAATGTCCAGTTTCAGTCAGAGGAGAGAAGCAAAATGATTTTAGAGTGGATTACTTCTTACCCAAGATTTAAGATAGTATTTTTTAGTCGTCCTACACTACTCTTCCTCTATAAACTGAGATTACAATAATTTTGTGCTGCTTGCCTCCATTTCTTTGAATACCATTGTAGTTTTTAAATTTCTTCTTCTCAGTGTTTGATTATGCTACTCGTGATAATACACAAGCTGAATCTGACATTTTATTGATGTTATTTTTTCACTTGCACATTTCTTCATTTCTATCATATAAGAAGTTACTACGGAGAAGGCATATACCTCTCTTTATGAAGGGTGGAATGGTTCCTTTCTACCTTCTACTTTGCAAGTGCTGGAACAGATTTGCATTTATCTAAATTGAATTCTAGACCTCACTTGTCTTGTCATTTTACTAATGGATACTAGATCTAACACATGAATCTTTTCCAGTGAACAATGCTGGCACGATAAATAGGAATAATAGAATATGGGAGGTTCCAATGGATGAATTTGATGCTGTCATTGATACTAATATCAAGGGGACAGCAAATATGTTGCGTCACTTCATTCCCATTATGGCCGAGAAGAAGAAAGGGATAATTGTTAACATGTCATCTGGATGGGGAAGATCTGCTGCTGCCCAGGTAATTTGGAATGTTATGTTTATCTTTCTCAAAATTTTATATCTTGCACTGTGTATTCTAATCTTAAGAAACAATATTTTCTTGCACATAATTTTTTGCCGCTTGATATATTAGATACAAGTGTTCTTTTAGCTGGGGATCTTGTTATCACTAACAATATCAGTTGATAACTAATACTAGGGTGGACACTGTCTAGTTATTATAAGAACCGGTTAAACTTGGTTTCTTTCACAAAAAAGCAGTCAGGTTATGTAACAGAAGGGAACTGAACCAGACTGAATGGGAGAGTTGGGTGGTTTGGTGATTAAGAAATGGGCTAGATTAGGTGTGGATGGGTGCATTGTAATTAAATCTATCTACCATTAGAAAAATTACATATATTTAAATGTACAAAAAAACTCGAAGGAAAAAAATTGAGCCCCTGTTTGGTGGCCATTTTTTTGGAAAAATATTGTTTTGAATAATGAATTTTTAGAGAACGTGTGGTTAAAAAGTAGGGGAAAGTTTTGGGTTTTCGTGAAGAATATTTTATCTTGTGAATGTATGGTTGAAAAAGGGTACGTGGACAGAAGAGTTTCGGAAGAATGGTAGACAAACAGGGGCTGAGTAACCTGGTTTGTTATGTTGTTCTCTGTTGGCCCAAAACTGAACCAAAACGTCCAGTTCCTAGTTTGAGATGGTCAAAATATAATCTTTGTTTCTTACTTCTCGAGTATCTAAACAACAACATCCAATCCAGTTCATCTGGTTTTTGGTTATATTTTTGCCTACCCCTAAGCCCTAACTAATAACACAATACTCTCGATGTGGTGTAGTTTATATTCTATTGTTCTCTCCTCGACTTGTAATTGATATGACTAATGGACCTATATTTACAGTTTCAAATCTTAATTGTTGAAGTCCTGAGCATTTGGTTCCTCACCTCTTGGCCATGTTAATTACTTGATGGAACTTTATTAAAACTTACAGGTAGCACCATATTGTGCTTCAAAATGGGCAGTGGAGGGTTTGACAAGGGCAGCGGCGAAGGAGTTGCCACCTGGAATGGCAATAGTTGCGCTTAATCCTGGGGTCATAAACACTGAAATGCTTCAGTCATGCTTTGGCAGTTCAGCTGCCCTGTATCAAACTCCCGATTCATGGTAAAAATTTCCTCTCTCTCTCTCTCTCTCTCTCTCTCTGTGCCTTGTGTATTTGTAGACCTGCTTTAGTATGATTTAGAAAATTAAATTCTTCTTCTCTAGTTGCGTATTTAGTTGTAAAATTGTCAACATTAATCCTATACAAATCTAAGGATCTGAAATTGCACGGTTCATTAATTTAGGCGTAAATTTGACATGGAAACTGATCTTTGAGTAGTTATTTTGAAAATTCTGTAGTAAACATACCTTTTAGTTGTAAGATATTTTTCTTTTACAATAAATTACTAAATACATAGCATGTACCAGTAATAATATTGTGATTGCCTTCTCTAGCATTTAAGGTATATTAGAAAACAAATTTAAGAAAATTTGTTTACCTCTCTCTCTCTCTCTCTCACACACATTACACAAGGGATTTTTCAAGTATCCCTTGAAACAAATTATTTTTCTATGATCTTTTGAAATGAAGGTGTTGACCCCACGTTGGTTTGAGATTTTTTTTTTAATTTCTATTTTATCAAAATCTAGGCTTTCAGGTTGAGAATTTCATTTGTTGCTGAGGGGTGTGTGTGTTCTGCTTTCCTAAGTTTTCTTTTACAATAAATTACTAAATACATAGCATGTACCAGTAATAATATTGTGATTGCCTTCTCTAGCATTTAAGGTATATTAGAAAACAAATTTAAGAAAATTTGTTTACCTCTCTCTCTCTCTCATTACACAAGGGATTTTTCAAGTATCCCTTGAAACAAATTATTTTTCTATGATCTTTTTGAAATGAAGGTGTTGACCCCACGTTGGTTTGAGATTTTTTTTTTAATTTCTATTTTATCAAAATCTAGGCTTTCAGGTTGAGAATTTCATTTGTTGCTGAGGGGTGTGTGTGTTCTGCTTTCCTAAGTTAAGTTTCCTCATTTTTAACAGGGCTCCAAAGGCAGCTACAATGATTCTTAATCTTACATCCGCGGACAATGGTGCGTCTCTCACTGTATGATATTATGCAGGCATTAACGTTGCAGATTTATTGACATGAGGAGGTTTCTGCATATTGCATAATGATCCTTCTTGCTGTTTAACAATTGTGAATTGTTGTCATGTATCGTGAACCTTTTAAAAGCCAATCACCTCGGAGGGTTGACTGGTTTGTCGTTGTAAATTTTTAGTCCAGGATATAATAGTTAGTGTTCATCATCGACTTTGCAGTGGATGTTGTCATATTTTTGTGAGTGATGATGAATGCAGACTAGGTGCAGGTCACAGCGTTGAGTAAATTATGGAGGGACTACCAAATAATCTCGACTTGTTATGCAAGCTGTTCTTAATCTTGAGCAATTGGTTTGTGACTATCACCTGTATCTTTTCTGGTGATGTTGCATCTCCTCAGTTGAATAATACGAGGTTCTAGGTTTAACAATTCTATAGCCTTTGTCATTGCAATGTCTAATTAGAGTGCTATAAAAGAATGGATGTGTGAGTTGGTTGATGGTTATTATTTCGAGGGAGAGTTGCTGCTGAGATCCAAACCTTCTAAGTGCATAGGGTCTTAAAACCTTTTATTTTTGGCACTGATCCCCCAAACATGTGAAAGTATGCAGCATAAGGACCAAATATGCTGCACTTGCACTTAGGGATGGCAACGTGGTGGATCGGAATCCGCATCCAGTTAAGGCCCCCTGCCTTGTTAACCATCCTATTTATTTTCTTAATTTTCCTCATGTTTATAGTTGGTAAAAATCATTATCTTTTTCAAATTGTAAAAGAATTCAAGTTTCATCTAGAAATGATGATGATTATTTTCTTTTTGTGTGATAAAAAACTTGTACTTCGAAATGAACTTTAAACAGGACTCGGACCATGTTTTCTATATGCGCCCTGCCCCCATCTCTGTCTCGGAGTAATAACTCCAGCCCCTTGTACCGATTAGGCGGGAAATCCTTGCCCCGTTCAGGTTGAGCCTCGTTGGTATTTGGTATAATGAATTTTTTTTGCCATCCTTGACCTTTTTAAGAAGGTGAAGTGGTTTTTTCACATTTTCTATTACTGCAACTAAAAAGAAAAGAGGAGAAAATAATAGAAAACAAAAACAAAATGAATTTAGAAAAACAAAAAAGGAAAATACTAATAAAGCTACATGGTAATAAAGAACGACTTGAACGGTTAGATTTTCATTGAAAAGTTGATCGTATCCTTATCCTCCCTAAAACATGGGCCACGCAATCTATTGCGACTTCCACTTTCGAGATATCACGTGTTATTTAGCTTACGTAAAAATATTTGAAGATTTTCTTGTCACGCAACCAGAACTCACGGACGTTCTGCTCTTAACAATTTTGAGAAAATGTTCAACCTTGTGCAACAGCATCACTGGCGTTATTCAACAAATGAAATGTCTATTTCCTAACTAAAGATTCGAAATAGTAAAGATTACATTATTTACTACATGTCCAATGTAGAATAAATTTAAGTCCTTAATAAATGGGAAAATATATAGATGAATGTTGGGAATGAAGCCGTCAAACCTTGCCCCAGTTGAGAAAGAATTTGTAGACAGGCAAAACCACGACGCCCTTCTTTGGGCCGTCTGTCTTCAAGAAGACGTTTAGTGTCAACCTAGAAGTAGGGCATATATGGTTAATTCCGCGGCTTACATGTGGGGATGGATGTCGGGGTAGAGTCCCATAACATGCTCTGGCATAAAGTCGTGTCGAGTCAAGATTCCAACAATGGGAGGCCTCTGCAAATCATTAAACCAACACATGATTACATCGATCAATTTCCTTCAGCTCTCAAAAAAAAAGCAAAAAATTATGGAGAGATGTCGACATTTTCAAGTCAAAGTAAATATTAGAAAACAATAAAATTTCTTACCCCTGGCGTCTTTGGGACAACACACAAGTGTCTGAGACCAAGTTCCCGGAATAGGACAGCAGCTTTGGCTAGAGACATAGTCTCTACTACTGTGTATGGAGATGTATTAGCAATTGGATGGAGATCAACATACATCTCCATTTCCTCCTCATTGATGTCCAAATCGTCAACCTTAAGTCCCTTTCCAGATCCTGCCTTTGCAAAATCAAAGGCCCGAAACATCCTTAGATGTTCAGATCTGGTCAAGACCAGGTTCTCTGTGAACTTTTTTGCATTGAGCAAAACAAGCAAGTGAGACCTCAAAACCAAGCCACACAATTCTGGTGCATCAGTGAATGGTGGCTCATCGATCACAGGAAAACCATTATGCCTGGTCATCCTCAGAGCATGCAATATATTACCTACTTTCTCAACACCGGAAAATGCAATCAAGGGACCAGAGCAAACGTCTCCAGCGACAAGCTGCCTCATGTATGGTTCAGCATGGGCTTCCATGTACGGCAAACCCTTCATCTTCACTATTTGGTCATATACACCCTTGTTGAAACTGTCTGCTACAGTTTTTGAAATAAGAAGAACAAGCATCATTAATGGGAGCATCAATAGATCATTAGTAAGTTCCAGGAGTATTACGCAGAGAGATACTGTCATTCTCATGGTCCCACCAAGAAAGGAAGCAGCTCCAAGAAGGCCAAAGAGACCAACATCAAGACTGGCAAAAGATCCCAAGAGTCTTCCAAGAAGGCGACCGTATGAGGCTCCAGCAAGAATGACAGGAATAAAGAGTCCAGAAGGTATGGCGATACCATAGGTAATGACACCAAGGAAGTATATAGCAGCAAAGAAAAAAAATAGAGTGGAGATATGAAATTCGTTTTTGTTTCTTGAACTAAATAAATTACGGATGGCATCATCATTGGTGTTAAGGAAAAGGGAGGCAAAATCATTGTAATGCCCTTCCTCACATTGGAAGTTTTTGTAGTTGCCAGAGTGCCCTATTGTAGGGCACTGCACATCTAAGCCAGTGGGGCAGGGAGTGCATGCTGCAAACCATGGAAGGCCGTAGGCGCAACAAGAGGTTAGAAGAGAAACGATGATGACAAGCAGGATCTTGAAAGCAGGACCTCTCCTACAAGAAATTGCAAATTATCAGCGAAGGATAACATAGTTTTAACTAAATGATTATAAGAAATCTCAGTGCATTTTTGAAAACGTTCAGCAAAACATGCATCTTTCCCATGATTAAGAACAAAAATTTAAAATGGGATTCAGAGGAAATTGACACCAGATTAGTCTCCAGGTGGTTGAAGTAAACATTATTAAAATTTAAGGTTAACATTTTATTCCATAAGGAAGAAGAGCAGATTATATTGGGTAAATAATTCCCATTTCAAAACTAAGAAGATACTTTTAACAAAAGCATAGGTTAAAGCATAATTTGTTCAACCACAGATATTTTCCATTAAATAATATATATTTGTATGGATATATAACATTAGTGCACAAGGGCAGGGTTCAATAGGCATACTCATTAATGATGCTGTATGCCCTAAGGACCTTATCCACAAGATAATTGTAAAGGCTTCCCAAAATGCCTCCAAGAACCCCAATTAACATAATTGCGAGTAGATCATGAGTGTTATAAGAAGGGATTGCTGAATTTACATCAAACATGATCAGACCTCCTTGTCCAAATAGCCCACATTTCCCACTCTTACAAAATTGTACGAGAGATCTCAATACCATAGCTACAACAGCGGTTGTGAAGAAAGTCCTCCAGAGAAGAGCGCTCCGCCACCTAATACCACAGAGGAAAAAATAAGTTCCTAAAACTGACAGCACATGGAGGAATCCACACAGCTACAACCTGCTAATGTAACAAAATGAGCTATACAGAAAAAACTACGTCTGCATTTAGATTGTTTGAATAATTGTTATAGTTTCATAGTATTTAGATATTTTTCAACAGTAAAGTTCAGATGCTTCTCGAATTCTATAATAAAAATAACATACACCAAGGCGTAAAACCACGATGTGCATACATACTTTAACAAAGCAATATAGTATATTGAAATTAAATTGAGCAGAACAAATGTTGGCAAAAAAGGACAAGCACTGATTTGAAAGGGATGGGAAGAGAGAGAGAATAATTAGTGTAGTTTCGTAGTTTTTCGATGAATTTTAACAGAGTAAAGTTCAGATGCCTCTCGAATTCTATATTAAAAATAATAATATCAAGGAGGGAGGGAGGGAGAGAAAGAGATACCATGAGGCTGCTTCTTCAAGAGCAAAAAGAACACCACCAACTGGTGCACGGAAAGCAGCAGCCACGCCAGCAGCAGCTCCACAAGTAATCAGATCCCTGCGATCTCGATCATTTTTGAAGAATCTGAGCCATTTCCAAGTTAAATTATACTTGCGAGAGCCTCCCTGTCCAAGTATGTTTGCTATGCAGGCACCAGTGTGCACCATAGGTCCTTCCTTGCCCACAACAAATCCAGCAGCAACTCCAAAAACTGAACCAAAAATCTGTAAAAGTTTGGTGTATTTTAGTAATATGGAATATAAAAGTTGTCATAAAATCCACAAAACCAACTGATATCTGAATGAGCAGTTAAAAAGACCTAACTTTTTGAGAAATAAATTAATACCCTGTTTGGTACAAATTAAAATTTTCATTCTCATTCTTCTCCTCATTTTCAACCACACATTCTTCAATAAAATAATATTTTCCATCACATCAATAACTTTTCCTTCATTTTCAACCACACATTCTCCATCAATCTACTATTCCAAAATACATTATTCCAAAATAATGTGGCTCAAACACACCCTAAAAGGTCCTTTTAGTTTTCCAAAGACTTAAAGACCATAAAAAGAATGTTCCTGAATAATAAAGTAACACATTAAGCAAGAAAAAAAAAACACAGGAAAGAATTACACATGAGCAAAATATAATCAGCAGTCAAAACTCAAAAGTTCACAAAGTAAAGAATGGTAGCAATGCCTTGAAAATGAACTACACGAGTTTGTGGCATCTATAATGATTGATAAGCATTAGTCACTGATATTAATCCTAAGATTTGCAAAAACGGTGAAACAGATTGAAAGCTTGCATTTAACTCAACAGTTCATAGAAGTGCTAAACAGTGAAATCTGACCAACTAATCCTTTAGGTTGGCCTAGACATAAAGCTTCATATTGTAAACCGGATTATTGTCTCTTGAAGAACATTGGAACTAGTTCAGATATATGCTACAATCCTGGAGCATTTCCCGGATGGAAAACTTCACAAAGCTGGTCCATTACACCACCATGGATCAGAAAATCAAAGTTTGAATACGCGCAAGACTAGATACATTATGAATTTCTCTAGATAATATCCAGGCATCAAGAAAGATTTCAAGTTTCTGGAATTTTGGTAAACTATGCTCCGTATCAATCTGCAGCTTAAAGCAAACCTTACAAAGGAGTGCAGCAGCAAATTGTTTTCAATTGCAAAAAAGACACTGTGGTTACATTTGCAAGAGTGATTTTACATAAGCCATCAACTTTTGGCCAAGTATAAATAAAGAAATCTAATAATAGAAAAGGTTTTAGAAATAAAGTGAAGTAGTGAGAAATACAACAGTACCTTCCAAGTTACAATAAGTTTGCACACGTAGGCATTCCATAAGAATAACAATGCATTATTAACTGCAGAACCATATTTTCAAAGCATTGGTCCTTCACATAATTTGTGTCTGACTGTAAGACTTGTGTTCAACAGCTTTGGTTATCACTGGTAATTCACTTCCCAATGGGACACCAGCAACTTTTATTCTACTACGGCATATTGGAAAAAAATACAAGATCCATTGTTTAAGGAATATGCTGGACCTTTCAGTTTTACATTCTTTATCACTTTCATGTTAACTGATAGCCATTTCATTTCATCAAGATGGCGTCACCCACACTTGAGCTGTTACCCAGAAGGCCAGAAGAAAAATTAGTCGCTTATAACTTAAGCGTTAAAAACCTATGCAAATGTATTCTAGATATAGCATATGGATAAACCTGATCTTCATGGTTACTACTAATTTAACAACCCATCTTTGAAGATCCTTTTTTTCCTTTTTGTGATGTACAGAAATAAAGCGCTCTTTCAATAAATAGACTCTTTCCAAAACCATGCTTCCTTAAGTATGGCATGATATACGAAGATTCATGATAATGAATTTTGAAGGGAAGAAGGAAAAGATACACAAACAATTCACTTCTTCAACTTTCACTAAGACTTTGTGCCAATTCAAATGGAAACCTTCAATTCCAGAAGGGAGTGTTTACGAACCAACCTCCCTATAAGTTCCCTTCTTTGTTTGTTGTAGGCTTAGGGGGCAACTGTTGAATGGCCCTACATGGTGTAGATGTAACTTCTCATGCACTCAGAAAATATCAGAGTTTTCCACTCGATAACTTTGGCAAGGAAAAAATAAGATACAGAAGACAAAAGGTGGGAGCATCACAGGAAGATCTATACCCACCTTGACTAATAAGGTGCTTGGAGCCAAAATGGAATGAGCATCGACACCATTGAGATAGGCTTTCACCTCAGGTATGCCAGATCCAGCAGCTGCAGGGGCAATGAGTGCACATAGCACTGCAGCACAAACGGCCAGAATCATGTTGAGACCAGCAAACACTGCAAATGCCTGATAATACCTGCACTGGAATCAATATTTCATCATATTTCGAAAGGTAAAAGCGATAAACAGAGTATGGATACTGTCCAGGAGAGATGCTTTTATTGTATTACCAATCACATTATGATAACACTATAAAGAGCATGAGAAATCAATGCATAGCATTCTCCACAAAGGCCTCTCAAAGGTGCTTGAAACGTTCCAGAATTTTTTTTGAAAAGATTCATTAGTAAGTTCAATTCTTTTCAGATGGAATTATTCATTTAACAAGATCAATGTCCCTTGGTGAATTTGTAATTTCTGCAATTAGTCTCAAACGTTTCCCACCCAATTCAAAAGTGTTACACATCCATCTCTGCCCAAAATCATGCAGAGGACGTCTATAAAAGATAAATATCCAGGTCAACCACGGAACTACTGCAGCTGTGTTCATATCCATGTTAAATGTACTGCATTACCACAAAGAGCACTCACCAAATAATGGCACACAGCACAAACAAGAGCACCATCTATGGTGGCTAGTAGAGAATACTTTATACTGCATTACCACAAAGAGCACTCACCAAATAATGGCACACAGCATAAACAAGAGCACCATCTATGGTGGCTGGTAGAGAATACTATGGATGATATCAAGGGCAAGCTATTAGAAACAACAAGTTACATAGTAATTGACACAATTTGATAATGTCAATCATGCACCCAAGGACAAAATGTCCTGTGATTAATCAGAAAACTTACTGATTTTGTATGGACCTAGAATATGCTGTGTCGTGTAAAAGTTAAGACTTACTTATCCGCAAGCATCAGATTGCTGGTGAGCAGAAGCTTGAAACCAGCAATATTTTCAACTGCAAGGTTATTGAAGAAGCCAACAAGGGCTGTGCTCAATCCAATAAGAAGAGCAAGAGCCCATTTGAGAAAAACATACTGAAATATTTGAACCTTTTTCCTAGATCTCCAATCCTGCTTAAATAGTTCATTTTCAACGATCCTGCAGATGAACATGCCAACAGATGTCATTTGCATCACTAGAGAGGTGTGGAACATCAAGAACCATGTATGTAGAATTAGCAATGTTTATGATGACTCCAATTTGTCCAAAATAAAGATTGTTTGTTTGTAGCAGTCGCACCAGGAGGCTACCCAACACAGTTTCAATCACATCGAACCTTTACCAGTCAATGGCATCCCAATAAGAATGATAATTATTTTCAGTATCAGCCTACGTGCATTCTTTAGTGAAACCATATTAATTTTCTAAACGACTAAATTTATGCTAGAGAAGAAATGAAAACTAAGTTCAAATACATAAACCAATGCTGCTGCTGATACTAATTGAAACAACAATAAGCTCGTTCAAGGATAACGAATTGAACACGCAGCCAAAATAGGCAAAAGTAGTACAGCAACAAAATTGGTATGGCTAAAATAGGCGAAAGGGGAACCCTGACTTTGGATCATTGACTGAACCACTACAAAACTAGAAGCTTCATAATTGGGCAAAAATCTGCCTAAACCGCATATTACTAGTTAGCAACCAACGTTTACTAGGTATACCCAAAATGAGAAAAAAGAGAGAGAGAGAGATAAGATAAGATGGCTTTAAGCATTACAAAATTAATGGTTCAGCTAAGATAAAGAAACAATTTCATTCAAAAATCATGTTGTTCACAACAGCCTTCTTTCCATTAAAAAAAAAAAAAGTCTTTCTCCGCTTTCCAATTTGAATTTCCTTCCCTAGCAGGCAGATTTAACTCAACAACAAAATCTTATCCAATCCTTTTAAACTAGCTAATGGTCCCAAAAATTATAGAAAAGATCTTTTTTTAATGAAATTAAACTGAGATGAATGGACAATCCCTTACATCAAAAGCCAAAGTTGGAAAACAATAAAAATTTTGACAATAATTTTGGTTATAAAAGAAGGGCAAATAATAAAAACATTTTTTTCTAGATCACATACAATCACCAAGAAGATCCTTCCCTCAAACAAATTAAGAGCATATCTAGCTTAGCTTAAAAGCCAAGCATGCTATAAATGAGCTCAATAGATCTATTTTTCATCAATCAAGCAAGATCCGAACCTTCCATCCCACGTCACACTTTCGGGGTTGTCTAATTGAACCACAAAAGCTCAAATCCATTTTTCTACAAATTGAATATGTAAAAAGGGAAAAATGAATTCACAAACGGAGTGAATTGTCTTGCACAGAAGACTATCTATAACAAATACATACAGAAATTCGACACCCTACAGAAAAAAAAGTGAATCAATAGAGTTCCAAATCAAATTCTGAATCAATAACCTCAAACAACCACCAGCAAAACTGCGAAAAAAAAAAAAAAATAGAACAGTAGCAAAATTCAATTCGTACTCGTAATCGAGACTCTCAATTGGGCAAAGGTTGGCGCCAACAATAGCAATCTGAGATGTTGTGTTGATCCTGCTCTTCAGCAACGGCTCTCTAACGGCTCCTTCTGTATCAGAATACGTCGACATATTACTCTCTCTTCTTTCCAATAACGAACCTCCATCATTCTCAATGTCAACTCCGTGATTAAAACTAATACTATTTTCATCCATCGATTCTTTAAAATTCCCTACCAAAACTTAAAAAAGAATTAAATTTCTCCCAAAAAAAAATGACTGCTATATTCTGATCGAAAACTCGATATGTTCAGCTACAAATACATTGCGAATAAATGATGATGATATAAATAGAAATACGTACATATATGCATATGTATTTACATTTACAGAAGGATCGAGACAGAGAAGACTGTGGGAGTATGCAATCAATAGGGATAGTAATTGACACGGCTTTTAATTTATTGGTGATGAAGATTCAATGGCGCCTTCTGATTTATGGCCAAAAATAATCTACCGTTCATTCATGCGAGGTTTTGAATAAGGTAATTTTTGATTTAATTTGCTGTTTATAAGAAATTTAATGCCACGTGGGATTTGCAGAGAGTTATCTATCTAAATAGGTTAGGCCAGGATTTTGATGGATAATTTAGGGATAAAAAACCTAAAATAACTTTTTAAATTTAGATAGGTTCCCTAAAACACGATACGTAAAATATTAAAATGAAATAAGGGTGCGTGTTTATCCCTTCGAGGGTGATCGAGTTGGTAGAGCGGGTGAACGCGAAGACCGAAGGTCACGAGTTCGAATCATCTGTCAACACTTCCTCGGTCGAATCCGTCGCACAGGGCTTGTCTAATACGATTTATCTTTCATGTGTGGTTTGCGGGATATTGCACATAGAGCGATGTTTACCTAGTGCGCACTCACGAATAGCGGCTGCGAGTTCCTACGTCAAAAAAAAATAATAATAATAAGGGTGTGTGTGATTGCAAGCATGAAATTTATTTAGAAATAAAACAAGGGTGCGCTTGATTGTAAGTATAGAATTTGTATGGAAAGAAAATAAATTTTAGACAATTTAATTGCGTAGAACTTATTTGTATGAAAATTATTAATTAAATATGTTTGATTTATTTAGTTTTCAATTTAGAAAATATTATACTTGTCCATTTTTATTGGTGAGTAGATGAGAGAGTGGATAGATGAGAGAGGAAAAAGAGATAGTGAATTATCTGGATAATAAAAATCAACCCTCTCTAAATAAAATGTTTTCCTTATTTTTGAAAAAAATATGACCATGCGACCAAAAGTTGGAAAATATTTTTCATAGAAAATTTGTCAATCAAGCACTATAAAAATAAGAATTTGGGTGAAAAATGACATTTTTCATATAAAATAAAACTAATTAAACACACACTAATGTAAAAAGAACTTGACAAGAATAAGACGTGAAGCATCGCGATTATTTGTTTACTTTGAACTTAAGTCGTCTTCGACAATTCCTTGCGCAAAAGATCCTATCCACCTGTTAAATTTGAACGAAAAAAAAAATCCCTTATTTTTTATTCAAATTGTTCCTTTAACTTCAGCCTTACTAGCCACATTACATCTATTTACATGAATCCAATTAACCCTGTTCCTTGTTTCGGCGGGATTGAAATTCCTTCATCCAGATGACCCTGCTTCTTATTCAGACATGGTTTAGATTCCACAATATTAAAGAAACTTGATTAATCAGTTGTATCAACAAATAAAACTCCAGTTAGAACTTAGTCAAACCCGAATTTCACCAAGTTAAGATCTTGGGCACAAATGGCTTGACACGCATCTACTCTCTTTCAATGTTAACGTGCAAGTTTTCCATTCGATCCATCTTTAAACACGGACTACTGAATCTCATATCTGTACGAATCAACTCGTAAAGTGCAAGAAAGCTATAATTTTTTCGTTAATTCATCAACTTCAGAAATAACTCAATTTTGTTTGTGCTAGTCGCATTTAACAAAACTTACTATAAATTCAAATCTAAAATCTTCAACAACGATCGTTAATATGAATATGTACAAAAAAAAATGTGTGGCCAGGAGGTTCCTATTCCTCGATAAGGAAATTTCTAATAGAGGACAAATTCAGTATTTTTCCAGTACTTCGTAGATAACCATGTCCTCTAACTACAGCCTTTTCAGTATTTTTTCTTTTTGCATTATTCTCAACATTGTGGTTTGTCGTGGTTTTTTATTAAGCCCATGTTTGGTACCCATTAAAATTCTCATTCTCATTATTCTACTTCTTTTTAACCACACATTCTTCAATAAAATAATATTTTCCATCACATCAATAACTTTTCATTCTTTTTTAACCACACATTTTCTATCAATCTACTATTCCAGAATACATTCTTCCAAAATAACGTGGGTCAACACATAAGTCTAACTTTTGGGGATTATAATAAGATTTTTCGTAAATTTTGATAAAAGTCGATAAAATAGGTAGTTGAAAAGTTGTGAATTTTATAAAATATGTGATTAAAATTAATTATTAATTTTACCAAACAAGGCCTGAGTAAAAAGTTGAGCCCACTAAACTTGGCCTAATCTAAACCAATTTTTTTAGCAGAGAGAATATCCATTGTGAAACATATGTATTTCTATTATTTTCTCGTACAGAACTCGTCAACTTAATAATAATCATGTTGCATGTAGATCTTATTTGACATCGAGTTTGACGTTCAATGAGATAGCAGCAATTAGTTTTTTAAATTTTAAACACACTATCAACTCATTGATCAGATTTCATTCACATAAAAGAGTTTCATCATTCGTGTAAATAAGGAATCTGCATCTAACATTATTCACTTAATAATATGTACAAGACCCACCTAATCCGAACCAATTTTCTTATATTTTATTTTTCCTAAGATTAGGATATTAATCACTTATTTTATTTGAGTTGAAACGTGAGGCGCCGTCCTTATCACCCAATCCACAATTTACAACAAAACCCTCCCTTTTCTTTTCGTGCGCCTTGTATGTGGCTGCTTCTAACTGGTGTGTCTGTGTGTGATTTTTTTTTTTTTGTGGTAAGAGAAACCTATGTCAACAAGCAAGCTCGTGTATTCCTTTTCTTTTTTTTTCTTCTTTTTTTTTTTTAAAATTCTCTCTCTCCATCAATCCTCTGGGATCAAGATTTCATTAACAACAATTAAAAATCTCACGTTGTAATTTTGATTTCGTCCTAATTTTTTTTATAAATAGGGATCCGTCGTTAAGGTTTTGTATAATCATCAGAAAAAAATAGTTGTTAGATATGATAGGGTATGTGATTTCTCTTGTAACTTGTTTTCGTCATAATGAATTAATGCAACAATAAAAAATGACATAATTTAATATTGAGACGAACTTCTATAAATATTGTCTATTCTTATGTGTCTATTTTTCATTCTGCACATTGATCGTTTTAGGTAAAATAGAATTAAGATTTCTATTTATCAAAAGTGTTGAATATCAGATAACTAAACACGACTGATTTCTTAACTTTTAAATGAAATCGTCAACAAGTAGGTGTACACAAAAATATGAAAGATGTTAAAACTCAATTGATGACAAAAAGAAAAAGATTGATTCCAATGTATTTCGTAAAAAGCACGTGATTCGGGGTTTAACAAAATAATATCCTAGTTAAAATGTTACCTCAAGTATATGATATATTAGTTAATTGTGAAATGGTACCTAAATAATTGGTTCCTCAAAGAAAAAGTAGGGTTACATGTACATATGAGCTGTGAGAGTATATTTTAAATTTTCTCAAACGAAGACTTGGAAGCAATAGCAAATTCCAATTTCTAGCTGGGTCAAGATTATTGGGCCTGATCATGAAGCTCTACAGGCTTAGAGACAGAATTCTTTCAATATGGGCCCATTTAGTTCAGAATGTTTTACCAACCTATACCACCACATTGATTCAAGACGGACCCACCCATACGCCAACCGAGTACAAAGGTAGCGAAATGAGTAGTTGCAAATTAGCTCATGTTTGAGATACGTTCTTTTGAAATGCATTATTTTAAAATTCATTTCACAATAAAATAATATTTTTCATCAGATCAATAACTTTTCCTTATTGTTTAACCATATATTTCTCATCATATCACTACTTAAAATACATTATTTTCTCAATAATATCCATCAAACACACCCTTAACATGTAATACGTATTTTACATGTTACATTTCGTGTACTGGTTACAAAAAACACCATTTGCTAGAAGGTTACTCTCCCAAGCTTCCCTAAAGGTAGTAGTTGTGACTATGTGGGCCCTATAAATATGGACCATGAATAAAAACAAATAAATTTGAAGAGTTCATATCAAAGTTATATTGTTATAAAAGTTGGGACCATTCGGTATATCATGCGTTGCGATCGAGCGTCGATATCAATCGACCAATGACCGTAATGTACTATTCTAACTCTACATCTAGACTTAATTGATGAGCCATCTATAGTTGATTAAGAGTGTTTTAAGGAGATAT
Organism: Fraxinus cuspidata; assembly: GCA_903798385.1. Taxonomy (NCBI): domain Eukaryota; kingdom Viridiplantae; phylum Streptophyta; class Magnoliopsida; order Lamiales; family Oleaceae; genus Fraxinus; species Fraxinus cuspidata. The sequence continues at coordinate 7,104 of CAIGRP010029551.1, read as the reverse complement.
CAAACAGAAGAGGTTCATCTACCAGTGGATTCTAGGGAGGGTTGAGTGGTCCTGGAAAAATGAATTGATAGTCACCTCTAAGTTGAAAGAGTCTGGTTGTCAGACAAAATGTTTTCAATGAGTCAAAAGGTTTTTTAAAATGTCTGTTGAATAACTATCAAATAGGTTCAAATATTTTCTACAAAATGGCCGCAAAAAATGTGGCTTAAGCTTGAAGATTTTGGTGGCATGCCACTAGCTACTAAAATATGCAATTTCGTCGATTGATATTTTCGCAGATAAAAACCGAAATTTAATCGATAAACCTATTCATCGAGGGAGTTTTTCCTTCGGTACATACAAATTATGAAAGTCCCATCAGTAATTTTTTCGATGCCAATATAGTTCGTCCGTAATCGTTAATTAATTTAAATAGTCTTCCATCGAAAATACTGATGAATTTCGATGAATGTTATGATCATCAAATTTAGCAATGACTCGATATAAATCGAATGTGAAAGTCTTGTCGGTAATTATTTGACACCAACTTAATCCGCCGATATTTGGTAATCACTAATGTTATTTACTGATACTCGTCCGTCAAAAATATTGATGAATTTCAATGAAAGTTATTGGCATCAACTTTATATAGTTTTTTTTTTTCTCCAATAAAGTATAAAAATATTCTATAATCAATGAACTAGCAATGATAAAATGAACGTGTGTGTACACACGGTCAAACGCGATTTAAAAATGGATCAAACAATTAGGTTTTGGTGCTATAAACTTTCAAATTACTTTAAATGGTCGGATTTAATTTTGGATTTTCTCAAATCGTTTTAAACAAGTTTATTTAAAAATCTATCAGAAATCAATCAAATTGAACAGCTTACACTCATAGTCTCAACTCTGGTGTAATTGACTACCTCAAAATTCGCTCAACAAACTCATTTTACTTCACTTCACTAAGCCCTTTTTGGTTTAGATAAAATCATTTTATAGTATATTTTAATAAAAAATGGATGAAATATGTAATTTAAAAATTGATAAAAGTTATAAATATCATAAAATATGTGACTAAAAATGAGTTTTAAATTTTATTTTAGAAAATGGGACAATCAGAAACTAAGCCCCATTTTTGGTAATCATTCTTTCAGATTTTTTTTTATACTCATTTTCAATCACATTCTCACAATAAAAATATTTTTCACTTAAACATATGACTGTAAATGGATCGGATATGTCCATATCCGATCCTATCTGATCCGATAATCCAACAAATATTTGATTGGTAAATCCATATCCGATTTACTGTGTTATCAAATATCCGATTCAATAATTCGATTTCGAAATTGAAGAAATTAGGAAGATAAAAATTTTGTATTAGTGAACTTCTAAACTCTAGAATTAAATCTTGTGGTATTCCAGTGAACTGAAATTAAATCTAATATATTTTATATTAGCCAGACAATTTTTTATCAAATTTTTGGCCAACCTATTTATAGATTTCAAATCTTGTGGAATTCTAGTGAGTATTCGATATGGGAAGTGGGAACAATGAAAACAATTCCAATTGTTGGCCCCTTTGATTGTTTAGTTTATAAAATAAATTAATTATTTTTATCTTATTTTAATTAATTAACAATATTTTACTCCTATTTAATATTATTTATTATTTGGAAATCACATGTAAAGTATAAAACAAGTTTCAAAATGAAAAAAAATACGTATAATAAATTATATGATACTATATAAAATATATTATATTATTATAACAAATTGTATCGTGTTGTTATCGAATCGAATTGATCTATATTCATATCTATAACGATTCAACTTCTATGCTCAAATCATTAACTTATGTATTGTCTAATTTGTGAGAGTCTGGACCCATTTTATCTCTCACGGATTTTTATCGCGTTCCCAAAATTCAAACTCTTGACATTTCCCTTAAGTATAACATAAGTTGATTCCTAGTACCAATTGGACAATTTGTAACGATCCAACATCTTTGCTCAAGCCGTCAACTTACGTATTATTCGTTATGGAAGAGTTTGAATCCATATTTCCCTCACGGATTTTTATTGCGTCTCCAAAATTTGAACCATTAATATTTTCCTTAAAAATAACTTAAGTTCAATTATGGTACAAATTAAGAATTATCATACCAATTCAATTGGTATCAGGATTCAATTTAAGTCTATCTTAAATGGAGGTCACGTGTTCAAATCCTGGTGATACAATAGAAATTTGTGAGAAGTAAGAGGACATGTGCTATCTCAAAGCGGAATTACGTAAGATATAACTACTTGGGTGTGGAGATTGGATCGTTACAATATTTGCTTCATTTAGTTAATGAATTTTCGAATTCGGATTTTGATCGGATTATCATCGAGACTCTAAATTCATCTCCTATTCATTCGGATAAAAATCCAATCAATTAACAGCCATACGTAAATTCATAACTTTTTTCTACTTTTAAATCATACGTTTTTCAAAAAAATTACTATTCAAAAACTCATTCTTACAAAAATACTATCAATCAAGGGTTAAGTCTCTATTGGACCAACTCAAACTCTTTCATAATTCAGTGAAAGATTCCCACCTTACACGATGGCAATAACTACTAATGACATAAATATAGAATATGATAAGTCACCTTTTAGACCTCATTATTTGAAATTTTAATGATTGTAATAGTTTTTTTTTTTTTTTTGAAAAATGTGTAGTTATAAAAGAAAAACAATTTGGGATTACGTGTAATATTATTTTAAATCACATTTTGGCCCCTATTATTTGAAATTTTAATGGTTGAAATGATATTTTTTTGAAAAATGTGTGGTTATAAAAGAAGAAAATTTTTTGGAGTTACATGTAATATTATTTTATTGAAAAATATGTGATAGATATGGAGATGGGAAAAAAAATTATAATTTTAACATAAGGAAAACATGGGCGAAATATGCGTGGATAATGATTTATCTCACGTTGAATTCAAAAGAAAAAAATTAGAGCAATGGTCCGCAATCTATTGTTAGAGTAAAATATTAGTCATCAACCTTTATTTCTCAACATTTTACTCCCTATTTGTCATCCAATTGGCTATCTAAATATCTTATTTTATTGAAAAGACCGATATATTCTTATTTTTCAGTTGACATAAAAAATGACAAAGGACAATCCTATTACTTATAGGACAGTAATGCATTTCTTGTTTAAATTAGAATTTCTAAACCATTCTAAATTTTTAATTATTTCTTCTTTTAGGGTTTTTAATGATTTATTTTTATTTTAACTATTAGGATAATGAGATTATTTTTGCCTACATAAGCAAATGCTTTGTATACTTTTAAATCATGAAACTCCATACATAAAATTATTTTCTTACGGTTTTTTGAGCTTTCAAAATTTCTTCTTATTTCAAGAAAGACAAATCTGCACCAAAAAATATTATTAATATTTTTTAATTAAACGGTTTACGAGAGAGAGGAGGTGGGCGTGGTACGCATATAATAAAACTGACTCAAATGACTAGAAATAAAATATTGGAACCTATTTATATACATTTAACAGATTAGAAGTGTCCTTTGCAATTTTGTCGAAATAATGTCTTTTGAGGGTTCTTCATGATGGCTACACCATTTCGCAATCGCACGCTGACATCATAATTGCCGCCTTCTAACAAACCTTAGCTAATTTGACATTCACAACCTTAAATTTTGCAGATTTATTATAACTCTTCAAACAAAACAATCAAATCCAAATTTCTCATTAATACAGTACTGTGTATGTAAACTCAAATTCACGCTTTCTAAATCCAATCCTCTGTGATTCTCCATCAGTTTTCGTTTCCCACCGGAGTTGCGTAGAAGTTCTTTTTGTAGGATTTTTATGATCCTCTTTTTCTGCAGGTTTACGATACAGTAGTTCACCGAAGATCCGATTCTAACTCCCGGAAAGGACCATAATTGCAAAACTCAATAATTGCTTTCCAATTGATTTTTTTAAACTTCACTCTTCGAGAATCCAGATTCTGATTTTGTTGCTGTATGATAACTGCCTTATTTTGACCTTTTCTTTTTCGAATTTGATCTTGTGTATTGGGTTTCTAGAATCTCTGATTTTTGAAGTGGGGTTTATGACTTTTGATCAATACTGATATCGGGCACTTGAATTTATGCCCGAAATCGCATTAAATATCAGAGATTTTTGGGTGGTTTTTATATTTCAGAAGAGCAGTTGAATTTTCCCAAATAAGAAGATATAGAGAAGAAGGAGAAGATGGCGAGAAGTAGAGAAAAAGAAGATCTGGAGAGCTGGTCGAATTCATCATCAACGAAGGATTCTTCTATTAGCCTGCTGAAGCTTATCACAATTTTGATAATTTTTGTGGTGGGGGTAGTTATAGGAATATCTTCCAGTTCACACATTGATCGATATTTCACACTTCAAACAGGGCAGTTTAGTTTAAACAATCATGATGCAGATACTGCAAAACNAGTAACGAAGGATTCTTCTGTCAGCCTGCTGAAACTTATCATAATTTTGTTAATTTTTTGTGGTGGGGGTAGTTATAGGAATATCTTCCAGTTCACACATTGATCGATATTTCACACTTCAAACAGGGCAGTTTAGTTTAAACAATCATGATGCAGATACTGCAAAACAAATCGTGGTGAATTGCGAAAAAGAAGATTGTTTGAGCATAAAGAGTTTCATCAGGCCACAGAATTTGAACCACAGTATGACTGATGATGAGTTGTTTTGGAGGGCTTCATTGGTGCCCCAGAATGAGGAGTTTCCATTTAGTAGAGTACCAAAGGTGGCATTCATGTTTTTGACCAGAGGGCCATTGCCAATGTTGCCACTTTGGGAGAGATTCTTCAAGGGCCAGAATAAGGCGAAGTATTCAATTTATGTGCATGCTCTTCCGGGATTTGAGCTCGATGTGAGTAGTACCTCTGTCTTTTACAGACGCTGGATCCCAAGTCAGGTATAATCTTTTTTTACGAATGACAATAACTTATGTTGATTGCTGATGATATCTCATGCTTCTTATGTGATTTTAGTGGAAAAACTCTTGTTCTTATGTTGAGAATGATATTCGAGCTGATTGCGTTTTGGTTGTTAAAATTGTTTCACTTGGAAGCTGTGAAGTGTATAAATAACAGCCATCAATTGGGAAATAATATATACACTAGCTTCTTTTTTTCCCTAATATTTTCTTTGTGAGTTTAGGATGGAAGACAGACAACGGTCAATGTTACTTGGAATTCATATTTAGGGGTTGTTCCCTTTGTCATTTTCAAGTCGTTTTCTGTTTTCAATTTTCCAAAATAGTGAAACGCGTTCTCTTTCTTATTTTCGAAGGCGCGTATTTTAAAACAAGTTAAAAATTTATAAAGAAAATCCAAAACGACAAATTTGTTGTTTTGAGTGTTTTCAGTTATAATAAAACCAAAATTTTCAAAATGCGTTTTGACTATTTTCAAAACAATTTTTCAAAATGTAAACAAGAACATATTTTCAACGAACACATTTTCAACAATTTCAAAATAGACACTCAAAACACAACTTAAAATGAGTTCAAAACTCAAAACACAAAACTGAAACACATATAGAACCCCTTACTTTTTGTTAAGAAATTATTCTTGTTGGTTTTTGTTCTTAGTTTACCCATTAAGTCATAAATTCAGAATGTAAGAAGAGTAGTAATCGAGTACATGGTTGAGTTGCTTAAGATATGACTTAATCATGCTATTTCGGCATTCTAGAAAGGGCACTGGAACAAGTTTAATTACCTAGAACCATTGCATTATGCATCAAGAGGGGAATAGCTTTGCTGCTGCTAGTGAATTAGTTTCCTGAAAGTTATGTAGACGAGTTTGCAATAACACTCAAAAAAGGTGATTTCACTCCGAAGAAGATGACAGTGGCAATCAATATGTCATATCTCATATATGTTGAAACATTAGAATTGTAGACACGTTTCATGGTCTTGCATTACAGGCCAGTTATTTCTTTTATGTTACAATGAGCTGTATGAGTGCATGACAGAACACTATTTTCTAAATAAATGATAGTGACCTGAAGGACATTGACACTATGAAGGGAAAATAAATTTGTATATTAGGTAGTTTTTCCTTGGGAAATAGATGGAGGATATAGGAAATATGCATTGAGCCTATCCCATGTGTGGGATTTTGTTTGGCGGCCTCATTTGGTGAAAGATGGAACTAAGAATCATGACTGGAATCAGCATCTCTAGATAGCCTGATTTCGCGATTGAAATGTTTTCTGCATAAAGGATCCATAGTCTTATAATGTGCCTTAAGTTGAGCGATTGATCGTTTTTTTTTTTTTCCTTTTTTGTGATTGAATTTGATTTGAGTGATATATGGCCTGCCTAAAATTAAAAGTAGTCAAAACCTGGCTCATGTTTGGAGTATAGAATGATGGCAGGTGAGGAACAACATTATCCAAACAGAAGCTTGGCAATATCTGGTCCATGTGTCTCTCTTCGTCACAACTAGCAAGGTGTTGAAGCAGACGATGAAGCAAAATGTGGCCTGAGAGAATATCGAATAGTAAAAACTCTTAATTAATCATTTGATGAGGATTATTGTGAAATAACCTGTGGAAATTCAGAGAGTTTGATTCTCGTTAACCTATCTCTTCTGGTTGAGTATTAGGAAGTTAAGTTTTGAGATTTTTAATATGCTCTAGTTCATTTACTAGACTGTTTTGCTAAACAAATTGGACCATGTGTAACATCAAAGATATTCTACACATGAATAATTTAGGGTCCTTACAATTTTTCAAAAAAACAAAAAAAATCATGGAGAACTGTGGAACATAGTGGACCTGGTTTTTCAGGTCCCGACTTAGATGAGAAAAGAATGAGGATAGGCACATCTAGGAGAAACGAAATATAACAAATTCAATAATGGGATTAGGGATAATATAAGACGGGCAGAGGAGAAAGAATTTAAGCCTTCATTGATGAGAAGTCGGTAGAAGGTAATGATCAATATGGAGCATTTCTTAAATATATATGCTCCTTTCCACTCGTTCCCCTCAAGACTAAGGGGTTGTCCTCTTCGTGTTTCAGTTTTCTGTTTTGAG
>CAIGRP010029549.1:0-21306 GCA_903798385.1 Fraxinus cuspidata | reverse complement strand
TTCTTTAGCATATTTTGTTTAGTACCATTAGTTAACTAGCATATTCACTTCATAAAGGTATACTCCATAGTCAATCTAAATACAACAAAGAATTTAACAAATGAAATGCCGAAAAAGTCTTGTAAACTCTAAACATTCGTTCCACACTTGGATGACTGAAGATTTGTTGCTAAAAATCCCACAAACACCAGATGATCGAGCAAATTATTGTCTCATATAAAGACAATACCTAATCATTTGTATTTCTAATATCTCTTTTGAAGAATTAAACACATAATTCCAGAAATAGAATTAGAATGCAACTACACATAAGCATGAATATTAATTAAGTTGACCCAGCAATAACTCAATTAATAAACAGCCAAAAGAATAATTTAGAAGCAAAAAAAAAAAATAAAAAATTACAAGAAACTCATCTCACAATAATATACCTGAGAAGACCAGCAACGTAACAGACTTCAGATCAAGTAGATTCTAATAGGTAATTGTGTACATAATCTTTCTCAATATACCCGTTAGATATATAAATGAACTTCCTGCAATCTGTAATTAGACTAATTAAGTGTATTCATTATTCACTGAAATCATTCAATCAAAAGTGCGAGATGCAATACCTTAGTTGAAGCTTGTCGAAAAAGTGGAACCAACCCAGACTACTTGAGGGAATTCAAACACAAACTGAAAACAGATTTAATCGCCTTCTCTAAAAAGAAAGGGTGGGTAAATGATGAAGCACGAACAAGACATGTAAGTATGTCAACAATTTATTCATCTCTATTCACATTTTATTATATATTCTGTTATTAATATATATTCCCTCTTCTCTCTTTACTTGTATATAGGAGATGATGCTTCAGATTAAAGAGCAACCTGGTCCAGAGGGATTTGAGGCCTCCACTGAACTCGAGATTATGCAAGAGATTATAGGAAAATCTAGAGGTTACATTAGAGGACTTGGACATTGTCCAAAATCTGCCTCAAGCCACTCTGTTCATTCTAGAAATTCAATAAAGCTTTTATTATCAAAATTTTCCTCAATTTTCCTGTAAAAATAATTAAAATTTAAAAGAATTATATTACATATTAAAATTTAGCCAGACGAAAAAACAAACACTTATTACAAAAAAAATAACGTTGCAAAAAGAAGTTAAGACAACAAGCAAAGAATGCCACAAAATATAATAAAAGCAACGGAATAGGTACGTCGTAAAAACTTTACAACAACGTACATTTGAGGGCTTTTGCAGTGTGCATTGTACGTTGTCATATCTTTCTAATCTACGACAACATTAGAGCCTACAATATACGGGTGAATATTGTAAAAAACCTATTGCAACATTTTTTGTCCGTTGAAAAAAAATGTTTTCCTTGTAATAATTTTTTTCTCCAACTGTAGAATTTTTAGCAATATATATTTTTTATTGAAAAAAGTAGACCCTAATGCATCATAAGCAATTTGTTGCAAGAAATAAAAGTTTGTTGCCTTAAGTTTTCCACCAAAAATATTTTGGCGCCTTGCTTCCCTTATATTTTTGGCGACATACTTTATTATTTATCGCAACATCTCATATTTCAAGACAACTTTTTATGTCGCCTTATAATTTTTGGTACATATATTTTTATCACAATCTTTGCGACAAACTTTAAAAATATGTCGCGTTAAGTCACTTATTGCGACAACTTTTTGTATGCCGTGAAAAATCTTGTTGAGAAATCACAGTTTTATTGTAGTGAGGGGCAAACGAGTTTAAATTTTGAATTCGGATTTTTATGTTTACGTAATTAAAAAATTCAGCATATTCCCATTTAATCGTGGAAGGTTCCATTTCCTTGGACATGGAAAAGAAACACCGCCGCTTCTGAAGCCATAACATTTTCAATTTGTATGCTCTTGTGTGAGATTGGAAGTTATTTCACAGAAGCATATTTCTTACAAGTGCATTGAAATTGGCCTTTTCTGTTGAAATGTGTTCTTAAAAAAGTTGACAAAAAGTTTTCATTTTTAATTCTTCCAAATACTAAATGTTGAGCATGCACAAGTTTTTAGTTGATGCTTGATCGTTTGAAAATCCGCAAGTGAACAGGATCGTGAACAAGTAATATAGTAGTATGTAGAGTGTCAAACTAATGAAAATTACGTGTTTTATTGAGTTAAAGTTAATAATTTCCTTAATCGAATAGCAATAATGACTTGTAATAAATTTATGTCTAGTTTACCACGTACTAAAAATCAAAGTTAAAAGTTTATCAAATTTTTAAGATGCATTGCTAAGATATAGAATCTCTCATATTAATCCATTTTTAACATAACAATTAAAATGACTCATGATTATCATGTGAGTTGGTCGAAGTTCCAAATTTATTTAAAAGCTTCTCTCGATAGCAATTAAATCTAATCATATATGTAACTTTCTGTATCTCTATAAAAGATACCAACATATAAAAAAATATTAAATGAACTNAACAATTAAAATGACTCATGATTATCATGTGAGTTGGTCGAAGTTCCAAATCTATTTAAAAGCTTCTCTCGATAGCAATTAAATCTAATCATATATGTAACTTTCTGTATCTCTATAAAAGATACCAACATATAAAAAAATATTAAATGAACTAGAACATTTAAAAAAATCATGTGAAGCACAGATGTATATCTTTATCCTCTTTCGAACTTCACAATACTTATTACTAGGTGCTAACGATTCTATTATCTTTCTCAATGACAATAAAAATCCACAAATAATTCCTAATGGCCAATTAATTAAAAAGCAAGCTAAACCATAATAAACATCCAACGTTCAAACAAAATAACGTCAAATTAATTATTTAAGTCAAAAATCTCATAATAATGGTATATTAAAAATTTCAAAATAAGGGTACATAATATCGAAATCAAACATGCAAAAGTGGAACGACATCACCGAACATTGACGAAACATGATTGATTTTAATTGAAACTTCCTGTGTTTTGGTTTCCTGTTTGTATATATATATTTCAGCCAACCTTCTCTGCCGTGTATTTGCGTGACTCTTTTTTGTATATATGTTTCAGCCAACCTCCACGTGTATTATTATGGAAAAACTCAATTCAGCCTTGGTTTTTTTCTTCTTTTGGCGCGTATATTCTCTCTTTCTGCCTCAATTTCAGTGTGAACAAATAATAATTGCAGCAGCCACCCTTTGCCTTCTTTTATATATACCCTAAATTTTTAATCCAACCAAAAGTCAAAGTGGAGGCCCAATTAATTCCCATGCCCAATTAAATTAATGCTTGCTTCCAAATCCTCAATTTTTTCATGTAATGTAAGTTAGTCCTTTAGTCCACTTAATTGTGCAACCAATCCCAATTTAATCTATGTACTTTAGATTTTGCCATTTTTCGCCACCTCTTGCTTCTTTCCTTCAATTCTTTTTCATTCAAAGAGTTTCACCTATTAAACATAAAATACAACAATTTAAAATATATTTTCTCAAAAAACTATCAAATATCACTATTTTAGCCCCGAAATAAGTTTATAAAATACACTTATCAATGCTTAAGATGGTCTTTTTTTGCACACATAGGGCTTGTTTGTGCACTTCTTTTAGATAAAAGAAATTCTGGATTTTTATATTACTATAGAATGGGATAGAAAGAAGGAAAAGAAAGTCTCCTTGCAACATGTGTAATGTAGGAATTGCTGCTTAAGCCATTACATTGTGTTTCGTTTACTATGTATTGTTGTGATTTATGAAGAAATTATTTCATTTATGCAGTATATGTTCATTACAAGACTAAAGTATCAAAATATTGGACTCATGAGATCAATTAATTCATGTATGTAAACTAGAAAGCAGGGCAGGTTGCGATTCCCCTTTTTTCCCTTTTTGCTGACAATTAACTCGTTACAGATATATATATATATATATTTACCTTGCTTAAGGTTTCTTTATCTGTTCCTTTTTTTTTCTGAATTGCGCTTGAGGTTTCTTTCTCTGTTGAATTTTTTTATTGCAACTGGTTAACATTCAAAATTTGTGTCATTAGAACTAATGAGCTCTAACAAAATTCTCTAGAGTTTATCTGAATTTAAATCATATTTTGTGGAATTCGATTTTGATGAAAATTTGGGTTAAAATTGCTTAAAAACTTGTATCTTCTTGTTCTTGTTGGAAGTTTTAGAGTTTTCTGATGCTTTCCTTATTGTTTTAATTTCATTTCTGAAAAAACTGTCTCATATTATTTGGGAACTTCAAAAGAGATGGTTGTGGTCCACAACTCTAAGCTATTCATTCTTCTGCAGCTTTGTATGACCTACAAATAGTCATTAATAAATTCAATTTCCATATTTACTTATATTGAACGAGAAATTATACTCATAGAACCTTATTTTTGTACACAATGCGTTTGTTTCAAATCATTCATGTGATGCCACTCCTGCATCTTGAGAAATGACATTTCATGAATTTTTGATCCCTGTACTACCCGTTGTCGTTGAATTTTATCATTTTATTGGCTGCATACCTTGTTTGCTCACGTTTCCGTTTGATGAGTGGGCGAGAACATGTATTTCTGTCAAATGCATATTATATTTCCATAAGCAGTGGACACATCTATATCATCTCTGACAGTCTGAATTTCCGTTCATAAGGTATTGCCAAGTTCTTTTGCATCTGTTATTGTAGAAACATAATTTATCTGCCACATGTATTCTTATTGTGGAGACATAATTTGTGTGTCCTGTAATTGAAAAGGTAAATATGATACACCTCCTTCCAATGCAACGTCTACATTCTGTTGGAATTACAGCTTTCATTCAACATTTGTGTTACAGCATTCAGTATGTTTGAACTCCCATTCACATTTGTTTTATGCTGACTAATTTGTTGGTGGCTTGTATTTGAATTCTACTTTATGTAAGTTTGGAATGAATTGCAAATATGTCCTCGGATTGATCATGTTGCTTGGATATTTTGGACCTGTTGACTTTCAAATCAAAAGGTGATAATAATGACTTTATTAATATATTATCTATTTGATGACTTCGACTGTTTCTTCATTTTCATCTATAAGTTTCTGATTAGTGGACTTTGTGGACAAATTCCCATGGAAGTAGCAATTTTAATATGTGAAGTGTATTACTCATGGATTATGTGGGACTAATTCAACTAGAAGCGACAATGGCAGGTTTTAACATGCGTTATCTTTTGATTGACTCGAAATCTATTTTCTTTCCATCTTTTTGGATAAGCGTTTTTATATCTAACGTTTTGTTATTCATGCTTGTTGTATTAGGATTTGTCTCCAAGCCACAAAATCTTTGACCTTTCCTTTGCCACATTCATTAGTAGGCATGACTTCGGATGTGGCTTGATCACAGAAAACAAGGTAAAATTATTACGCTGATAGATTGCTGAATAAAAGCATTTGAGACATCACTGTTTAGAGTCTATATCGCAAAAGAATGAAGACAATATACATGTAGCAATAATAATATAATTCGGTATGATAAATTTATGTCTACTACCTTACAGAGCATGAAATCATGTAAATGATTGTTATCCAGGCCTTCTATCTTCCTACTAGTCAAAGCTACTTTCCGCTGTTATATTAACCCTAATAACCAGAAACAACTGCCATTTTTATTAAATTTGGTGTCAGCTAAACATGTCCCTTCTTGACAATTGGTATGATTATGTCACATCTAGGTCCAATGAAATATTTGTGACCTCCTCCAGCAATGTAATTTCACATACATCTTTGTATTCCAACTAATTTTACAGAGATCATGTCTCAGCTGATGTAGCATCTGAAGCTGGCTAACCAAATGGATGATAAGAGCCAGCCCATACCTCTGGCTTTATGCACGCAAAATTTTGATCTTATCCTTTGCATTCTTCAACAACACTTGATTTTTCTTTTATAAAATTTCCCAACTACTCCTGACCCGAGCAGTTCTGCATAAAAACAAAGGGTTTTTTTTTTTTTTTTTGTGGTACCAAACATTTAGTTCAATATTTCAGGTCCAAATTTCATGGTGCTATTGAATCTTGACTAGATTTATCAAAGGTTTACACCTCTATATTGAGAGTTTGGGATTAGACTCCATGCAAAATATATGTTCAACAAAGCACAAACGCTCGAGCTTCTGATATACATAGTTACTGATTATCATCACTTCCCAAAGCTCTCAAATTTCTACCTTCACAGTTCAAAATATTTGCAAATTACGATTCGAAAAACAATTTACTGTATCTCATGAAAGATACATCCATATCTAATTTTCCCCAAAGCCTCTTATAAGTAGTTCCTACTTATATCAAATTTGATTTTATGAGTTTCTGCGTAGGAGTTCCCTTAATTTCACAATGCACTTTAGCATCCAAGATTGCGTCTTTCGTCCACCGTTTTCTTCTTCTCCTTTATCAACCCAACATTTCAGAGTCAGATTCACTGCCACCAAAAGCTGTCGTTTCCATTTCAACTACCATGATCACCTTCGTTCTTAAATCCCTTCTAAAGTCTCGACTTCAGATTAGGTTTATCCTTCCCTTCCCTCTTTCCGTTTTTTAGGAATCAGGAATTTGATCTTTTTGTGGTTTTGATAGTTTAGGAAAAATTAATTACGTATGGTATAATTCAAATTAGTTACTTTCGAGAGGTAGTGAGTCTAATTTTCCCAATATAAAAGTGGTTTTTGGAAGACTGGTTCGACATAAAGCTCCTGTTGGTTTAGCTAAAAACTAAAAAATAATTTTTGATAAAAGTTGATGAGTAGATGTGTGGTTGAAAAATTGATATAAGTTGTGGGTTTTAAGAAATGTACAATTAAATAATTTTTAAAAAATTTGAGTTTCAGAAAAATGGGGATCAAACGGGCTGGATGCCCACGAACTGGTGAACCGGACACCACTAGTTCACCATTTTACAGGTATAATGACTTGCAATGGTGATAATCAAATTTGATGGTATTTGAGTACCTATTGCTCTACTGTCTTCAATGATACGAAACATGTTTATTTTAGTCTCTTTGTAAAATCATTTGAGGTTTCACTTTGTGGTCCAACCGTAACCTAAGATAGGTTAAAGTGAAAATACCATTAAATTGATGTCATGATGGTATACCAACTTCTTCAAGTAGGCAGAAAATGAGACAAAAAAAGGGGGAAAGTAACGTGTATTATTCTAGACTGTTTATTCTATGTCAATAGCTTCCACATTTAAACCGTGCCACTGCAGCTCAAAATATCAAAGCTAATAAGCCTTTTCCTTCGTCGCATTCTCTAAATAAAAAATTGTCTTTGCCATGGCATTTTCTTCCATCTTTGTTTTTTGAGTGAAAAGGTGTAAGTCTGAAATGGTGGTGCCGACGAAGCCTACACCACGTGAAATAAAGAAACTCTCCTATATAGATGATGAAGAAGGTTTACGGTTTCAAGTTCTGATGGTGTTTTTCTATAAAAACAATCCTTCAATGAAAGGGATAAATCCAGTTGAAGTCATTCGAGAAGGACTTGTGAAAACACTGGTTTATTACTATCCCTTTGCTGGGAGGATTATGGAAGGAGACAACAGAAAACTTATGGTTGATTGCAATGACAAAGGCATTTTGTTTGTAGAGGCCGATGCATATATCAGGCTTGAGCAGCTTGGGGATAACATATTGCCGCCATGGCTGTTTATGGAAGAGTTTCTGCACGATGTATCTGGTTCACAATATTTCAAAGTAATTATAACTCCAAAGCTTTATAGAGTTACCATGAAGACATGTTTGGCCATATATTTTTCAAGCTCCAATAATTTGATAATTTCTAGTGGATTCTAGAACATCAAACATAATTATTAATCTTTATTTTTACTAAAAGCAAAAAGATGCACTTACAGAATATTTAAAATCACGGAAGCTAAAATATTTGTAGTATATTCCTGTGATCTACGTGTTTCATCCCATTCAAGATCCAATAATTAGGTACCGACATAAGTGACAACTTTATTCTTCTAATTATTTTTACCAACTTAAGTTCCATTTTCTTTAACAGTCACGTGAACAAGTCACAAATGTCGAAGTTTAGATATTACTAAATATTGAACACAAACTTATAATTGTTCAATATAAAATACTTAAAAGTAGTCATTCAACCCATTTTTTATGCAGACGATTCTTGAAGCGAATTCGTATTCTTTGCTCATTCTCAAACTCTCAACTCACCGATATATATGACCAATCAAAGAATCCTTAAATTCACGAGAAGATATACACAATTTTGTCCAGAATTTAGATAATATACCAGACTATCAAGTGGAATTTATTTTCCGCACTATCATGCTATTAAATTGAACTAGACACGTGGTCTATTAATTACACTTCAAGTGTACTAGTATTATCATTCAATTATTTCTACTATAAGAATAAATCACAAACTCGAATACAGAAATAATTAACACTATAAACTTCAAGTACAATATGTCAATCCTTGTACATTGATTAGGAATAATTTTATTTATTACAACAAAACTATACTTTAAGGACATACTATCCTACAGGTATGTAGGTAAAAAAATGTATATATACTTTCTTCACATGCACGTTGATATTCATTATTTTCATCAAACACCTAGCGTGTATAATTTTCACAAAATAGGTAACAGTATGATATGAACCGCGAGAGTGTGTGTGCTGTAAATCAAGCTGAACAACTCATCTAAAACATAACATTTACTTTTAATGGCTTACAAGTTACAATAAGCACTCGAAATTTATGTTTTAGAATCTTATGGGTGATGTTAAGTAGCTTATAATTACTGAAATGAATTATTTAAATTAATCCAAAATACAGGTAACCAGATTCATCTGAGGTGGACTTGCTTTGGGAATCCGACAACCACACTATGGCAGATGCTTATGGGATGATGCAATTTCTAAATTCTATTCCTGAATTAGAGAAAGGGGCATCTGCACCTTCTATTCTACCTGTATGGCAAAGAGATCACTATTTGAATGCAAGATCTCCCCCAAGAATTACATGCATACACCATGATTATGAACCAATACCACAATCCACAGACTTCATGGATTCGGACAAGCTAATTCAGACTGCCGTTTTCTTCACTCCTAAGGATATACAAGCACTTTATAATCATCTATCCTTGCCGGAAAGTTATCGTAGATGCTCAAGATTGGATCTGATAATAGCGTGCTTATGGAAATGTTGTATGAATGCACTGAATCCATCTGATCCAGACGAGACTGCTCGTCTTTCAATCCTTACCAATGTGTGTGGCAAGCCAGGCCTGAATATACCGACTGGATACTACGGCGATGCTCTCGTTTATCCAGCAGCAGTATCCACCGCCAGAATTTTATGCACTGCTCCATTGTCATATGCAGTCCAGTTAATTCAAAATGCAACGAGATAATACTTTTTCGGTTGGAAATTGTCATATGCAGTCCAGACTAAAAATCCGGAGTATAACTTTTTCGGTTGGAAATTGATGTGTGATAATACTTTGCCTATATTTCATGCATTTGACTTCTTTCTTCATCCAATTGACTCCTAGCACTCTCGAATCTTCATTGTGATGTCCGACACAAATTTTGAGTATTTGTACTTTAGTCCCCGAACTTTGGATCTCTTACAATATAGCCATCTTCTCCAATTTTGCCAACTTTTGCTTATTTCCTTCAATTAAGTAACCTATATCACAACATCAAAACACACATGAAAATGCTCTAAAACTCATAGAAATTAGTTAAATATCAAGTTTAGATAATGTCAAAAGTAATGTATGGTGGAGTTGCTTCGACCACCTCAAATATTAGTGTGTGTACTAATATCAAGAACGGTAAAGGAGAAGATGGAGTTGTGGTACCATTATGCTTGCTACCATTGGCTATGAAAAAAATTCAAATATGGGCTAGAAAAGATGACTTGCGAACCACTCTGCAGAATGTAATTTTCATGAGAAGTTTGAATTATATTATTCACCTATTCAGAAATAAATGATCTTGTTAAGGAGAATGAGTTCAGTAATTTGGTCATGTTTATTGTGTTGTAATTTTTGTTTTTTCTATTAGTTCAATATTAGTGTTTAACACTTAGACCCTGTTTGGTGGGAATTAAAATCAGATTTTTAATAGATGTTGATAAAATTCATGAAATTTGTAGCTGAAAAGTTATGGAATCCACGAAATATGTAGTTAAAATTGATTGTTGACTTTGATTTAGACTAAAATTTGGATTTTAATCGATACCAAATAGGAGCTTAAACTAGATTTGCCAAATATTATATAATATTTTTCTTTTGTTTAATTTCAGCTTTATAGATGATGTTATGGAACTCATGAATAGTAAATTCGAGTTCGCCTAGCTCAGGTTTGGTACAAATTGTTTAAAAGTCATTTTTTCGAAACTAATTTCAATCATTATTCTCTCAATAAAATAATTTTTTATGTGGACCCTAACTTTTTAATTATATATTCTTCAAAGATATCACTTTTCATAAAACCTATTCTATAAATTTCTATATAAAACACAATGTATTGTTATTTTAATTGCTAGTATTGTTAAATTTATTTTTATTATGTTATTTTATCAATATTCTAATACGATGTACTCTATATAGTTATTTTGAATGAAAAATTAATTTTTAATAAATCTCAAAATTTATAATATTACAAAATAAATGCATAGTTCAAATAAATAAGGGTTGTACCCATCTATTCTTTCAAATTATTTTAATTATGTATTCATTATTTATTTTATATTTTTGCGATTAAAACATGATATACAAAATCCTTTGTAGCCATGATTAATGATGAAGCCTTGTTTATTCTATAGATCTCAAAATTTGACGAGATATGTGACCAACAAATCCAGCCTTCCACTCGCCCACCTAGGTATCACATGTATGCTAGAACACATATTTAGGAAGTAAAAAGGGAATAGAATGAATGCAAGTGAGATGGGTGAGGGGGATTTGGGTAGGGTTTTGAATACATACCTTGAATGCAAAAATGAACTCACATATATATAAAGAAAGGGAATGTGTCAAGATGATGAGAAGAATGGACCCAAGTTCAAGCTCTAGAAAAGGTTGCTTGATTTAATTGACACAATCCAATTGACATAACTGATCTTGAGTGGATCAATATAAGACCCACTCCGTCCTGTGCATGTCATGTAATTTATAGATATAACAAATTATTTGACTAATTAATTACTTTATGTTTAATTTTTATTTTTTAAGTTTATTATTATTATTATTATTATTATTATTATTATTATTGTTATTATTATTGTTGCTATTATTATTATTATTATGTTTGATCGCCAATATCATTATATTTATTAGTGTCGTTAAACTAGAGCAATTATTGTTATTTTAAATGAATTAATGCTTAGTTTTGTATATATTTTATTTGTTAAATGCATCTCAATTAAAAATGATAAAATTGGACAAAAGTGGTAGAAAATTGGCTAAAGTGGAATTAATCCAAAGTTTGGGGACTAAGTCGTAAAGTGCTATTAGTTAATTCGGGCTTAGTATCGATGAATGGAGAGAGGTTAGAGTCAATTAGATGGATTTGAAAGATAGATGATCAATAAGATAAGAAAAAGGGACCAAAATGACTAAAGAATGAAATTCAGAGACCAAATTACAACAAATAGAACTTTATGATAACGACGCGCGTGCACATGCCAATTCTCTCTTACGCGTACGTGCTTGAATTCCATTTACCAAGGGTAAAACAAATGAGCGGCGCGTGCGTAGTGAACTATATGGTGCACGCGGGGCCATTTTTGGCCTAAATGACCCAACTTCCTAGTTTGATCCAAATTCTTATGGAAATCAACCTACTATTTAACCTACAAGGGCTGGCCAGAACAAAAGCACATATAAAAACCCTATTTTTCACCATAGGAAGGAAGCTAGCACAAGATTTAAAGGCAATTAATACAAGAGATTGAAGATTCAAAATTGGAAGATTAAAAAGGAAACAAAATTGATTTTTTCCTTTCCAATTAATGTTTTCCATTCCAAGTGATTTCTTCCAAATCTTTTTATGTAATTTACATAACATGCTAGGCTAGTTCTTCTCATGTATTGGATGAAGATGTAATCTTTTATTATTTATTTTTAACTTAAGACAAGTAGTTAGTCAATTAATCTTCCATGCGTAATTTTATTATTTGATTGTTTGATCACCAATTAAATATATAGTTGCTTGTTGTAATATTGAGAGGCTCACAATAGGTCTAGAATACTGCTTGATTAATGTAGGTACAATAGATATTAGGAATAATGTTTATCACGTGTGCAATCTTTGAGATAATTGTTAAATTGAATGCATTCTATTCATTTGAATTCGGACTATTTATTGTCTTGAAAAAGAGAATTAATTATAATAAAATTATCGATCAAGAATGCATGAATGATAGTAGCTACGAAATTGAAAATTGAAATAAATAATAATAGGTGAATTCGTAATCCAATACACTAATTCCATATATATATAAAATTCGAATTTTACAAGCTTTTGTAGATTAATTTAGAATAAATATAAACTATAAATCTCTTTTTGTCTGCTTACTTTGAATCTCATTAGAAACTAGTAGACTTGATTGAATTTTATTTCTCGTGGGACGATACACGTACTTATCATGTCTTACTTGTCAACAATCTCGCACAAACAATGATTTATATTGCTTGCAAGAAATTTGGTATAAATTAGAATATGTAATGAAAAAACTTGGTCTTATTTTAGATATACTCGATGAAATCATTATGAGATGACCTTTGTTCATTAATACATATTTATATGTTTGCAATTTAATTAATAAAAATTAAGTTCCTATATAAATATACGATTAATTAACAATTGAGAGAGCTAATGATTATAATTGGATTATTTATTTTCAACCTTGACAAGAATTGAGTATCAACAGGTAATTGTTGATTTAAATACGTTAAAAATTGTTCTTTTGTGATTCTAGTGCCTTTTGATTTCATTAATTTCAAGATTTGTTGCTTATCTTTAGTTGCTTATTTTTGAAAATAATTAGATAAATAAAATATGAATCTTAAACATAGATTGTATGTGCTTCAAATTAAAGCTAGTATATATTAAAGTAAAAAAGTAGGTATTAGTTCTCATAGGTTCTCAACATTCTATTCATCATCGTATTAATTGTTAACGATCTACTCACTTGCGGGATAAAATCAACAACAATATTGTCTTGTCATCGTACTACATGTGTAATGTTGTCAACTGATAATCATTATTATTTAGAGTATGTTTAGGAAGTGTTTATAAGCGAGTTAAATTATAAATTGATAAAAAAGAAAAAAAAAAGTGATAGATAGTTAAGATTTTATACCCTTGTCTTGGAAAAGGTAACCAAGGATGGCTACACACTTATAATTGTTCTTGAGATGTGTTAAAGTTTTTATTCCCTTATCTTGAAAAAATGTTTGGCCGCACACATATAATTGTTCTTGAGATATGTTAAGTTTTTACACCCTTATCTTGGAAATATGTTTGGCTCATATTTATAAATACTCAAATCATCATTTTTATTTATAAATTTAATTTCTCTCATGTATAGTTATTGACTTAAAATTTTGAATGGTTGGCTAAGACTCTTTCAACAAAGTTGGCCATTTATGGTAGCAGATATTTAGGATGTGTCATTATTTAAAATTTCTGGATTCAGGTGAATATATATAGGGGCGTATGAGTTTGAATTTTGAATTGGGATTTTTATGTTTACGTGGTTAAAAAATTCAGCATGTCCCCATTTAACCATGGAAAGGTTCCATTTCCTTCGACATGGAAAAGAAACACCGAGTCATAACATTTTCAATTTGTATGCTCTTATGTATGAGATTGAAAGTTATTTCATAGAAGCATATTTCTTACAAGTGCATTGAAATTGGCCTTTCAAGTCGAAATGTGAAAAAAGTTGACAAAAAGTTTTCATTTTTAATTCTTCCAAATACTAAATGTTGAGCATGCACAAGTTTTTAATTGATGCTTAATCGTTTGAAAACCCACAAGTGAACGAGATCGTGAGTAAGTAATATAGTAGTATGTAGAATGTCGAACCCACGAGTACTACGTGTTTTATCCAGTTAAAGTTAATACCCTTAATCGAATAGCAATAATAACTTGTAATAAATCTATATCTAATTTATCACATATTAGAAATCAAAGTAAAAGTTTATCAATTTTTTTAGATGTATTGCTAAAATGTAGAATCCCCCTTATTAATCCATCTTTAGCACAATTAAAATGACTCATTGTTATCATGCGAGTTGGTCGAAATTCCAAATTTATTCAAAAGCTTCTTTCGATAGCAAATAAATCTAATCATATATGTGATCTTTTTGTATCTCTATAAAAGATACCAACATATAAGAAAACATTAAACGAGCTAGAAGGTATATCTCTATCATTTATCGAACCTCACAATGCTTATTACTACGTGCTAACGATTCTATTAATCTCTCTCGGTGACAATAAAATTCACAAACAATTCAACTAATGGCTAATTAATTGAAAAGCAAGCTAAATTATAATGAACATCCAAACATTCAAACAAATTAATGTCAAAATAATTAATTAATATTAAAAATTTCAAAGTAAGAGTTCATCTACATCTTAGCAATGTAAAAAATTAGCCTAGAAAAATATCGAAATTAAACACGCAAGAGTGGAACAACATCACCGAAAATTGACTAAACGTGATTGATTTTAATTGAAGCTACCTTTATTTCGATTTCGTGTTTGTATATATATTTCAGCCAACCTTCTCTGTTGTGTATGTGCGTGACTCCTTTTGTATATATGTTTCAGCCAACCTCCATGTGTATTATTATGGAAAAACTCAATTCAGCCTCTATTTTTTTTTTCTTTTGGCATGTATATTCTCTCTTTCTGCCTCAATTTCAGTGTGAACAAATAATAATTGCAGCAGCCGCCCATTGCCTTCTTTTATTGCTTCCGCCTCTCTCTCCTCTTCTTCTCTATTTTTTTGTCTTTTCCTCCTCGTGTTGCGTGTGTATATATGTGTATATATATACCTAAATTTTTAATCCAACGAAAAATCCAAGTGGAGGCCTAATTAATTCCAATGCCCAATTAAATTAATACTTGCTTTCAAGTCCTCAATTTTTTCATGTAATGCAAGTTAGTCCTTGAATCTACTTAGTTGTGCAACCAATCCCCGTTTAATCTATGTACTTTGGATTTTGCTATTTTTCGTCACCTTTTACTTTTTTCTTTCAATTCGTTTTTCATTCATAAAGTTTCACCTATTAAACATAAAATACAATAATTTAGAATATATTTTCTTAAAAAAACTATCAAATATCACTATTTTAGGTGTATAAAATACACATATCAATGCTTAAGATGTGGTCTTTTTTGCGCACATTGAGCTTGTTTGTCCACTTCTTTTATTATTTATTTTTAATTTAAGACAAGTAGTTACTTATATTCTTGTTTTTCTCGATTAATCTTGCATGCGTAATTTTATTATTTGATTGCTTGATCGTCAATTAAATATATAATTGCTTGTTGTAGTTCTGGGTGGCTCACAAAAGGTTTAGAACACTACTTGATTAATATACGTGCAATAGATATTAGGAATAACGTTTGTCACGTGTACAATATTTGAGATAATTGTGAAATTAATTCTATTCTATTCATTTGAATTCGGATTAAGAATAGATCAAGTCATAACTAGAATAAATTTAATTTGTCTTGAAAAAGGAATGCATGAATCATACTAGCTACATAATTTATAAAAATAGGTGGATTCGTAATCCAATACACTCATTTCATACACATAAAATTCTAATTTTACAAGTTTTTGTAGATTAATTTAGAATAAATACAAACCATAAATATCTTTATTCACTTACTTTAAATCTGATTAGAAACTAGTATAACTGATTGAATTTTATTCCTTGTGGAACGATACATGTACTCACCGCGTATTACTTGTCAACGATCTCGTACACTTGCGGGTTTCGCACGAACAAGTTTTTGGCGTCGTTGACGAGGAATAATTTATTTAATTTAAGTTTATTAGTTATTTTTAGATTTGAACTTTTTACTTGTTTTAGGCTATTTCTTGAACAAAAAGTTAGTCTCTTATTATTTCTCTTTTTAGAAAAGCATAGTTTATACAAGATTCTAACAAGATCGAGCTTCTTCCAATAGAACCCGAAATCGAAAGAATATTGAGACAGAGGGAAGCAAGGGAAATGATAGAGAATCAAAATCTGAATCAGGTTTAGAATCTATTACCACTACCGCAGTTAGTACAGCCAGATCAATCAAGGGCAGTGGCAAATGATGGAGAAGCTTTAGTGAGTGATTATGTAAATCCCATTCTTGCTCCTATGCAACCACTTATCATATATCCACCATCTGAGCAGGTTAACTTCTACATCAGATTTGGCGTAATCAACTTATTTTAGAATTATCACGACATCAGGTTCTCTAGAAGATATGAACATATTCAAGTCTTCTTGATGTTGTGCGACATGATTAGTCAGAAGGCATGTCTGCTAACGCTTTTTGACTGCGCTTATTCCATCATATCTTAAAGGACGGGCATGAGAATGGCTAAATTAACTAATCCCTAGGAGCATAGTTTCATGGAATGACATGATACAAAAATTCACTTTGAAATTCTTCCCACCTTCTCGAGTCCATCTACTCAAACATGAAGTGCATACTTTCAAGTAAAGAGGCTTGGGAAAGATTTAAAAATCACAATGAGAAGCGGAGTTCAGCTGCCAAAAATCACGAAATGGATTAAGGGAGAATCAAGTACCTACCATGAGCGAGGAAAAGTGGTTCAATTCGAATAATCAATAAAGGTTACACAAGAAGAAAAGTCAGACAGTAAACACACACCTCAAGTCTCATTCCCTCAAAGGTTGCAAAACAATAAGCTGGAAAAGTAATTTAAGAAGTTCTGAGATGCACTTAGACAACTTCCCATCAACATTCCATTCATTGATTCCATTCAACAGATTTCAATCACACAAAGTTTCTAAAAGAGATGTTGACTAGAAGAGAAAGCTACCAGTAGATGAAACAGTGGCTCTGGTAAAAGAATGCAGTGTAATCATAACGCATATGATCCCTTCTAAATTAAAGATCCACAGAATTTTATTTGAATGCCCTCAGACAACTCTACATTAACATTCCTTTCATTGACGCCATTCGAAAAATTCCAAATTATGCTAAATTCTTGAAAGAGATGTTGACTAAGAAGAGAAAGCTGACAGTAGATTAAACGGTGGTATTGTAGATGAAACAGTGGTATTGACTGAGGAGTGTAGTGCAATCATAAAGTAGATGCTTCTTCCTAAACTAAAAGATTCAAGGAGTTTCATAGTACCTTGCTCTATAGGAAATTCACATAATTTAAATGTTTTAATTGATTCCGGAAAGTATTAATCTGATGTCATTGTCTATCTACAGAAAATTTGGATTGGAGGATCCAAAAGTAACATCAATAATCCTACAACTAGCTAATAGGACACTCAAGCCTCCTTATGAAGTGGCAGAAGATATGCTCATCAAAGTTGGAGATCACTTATTTCCAACTAATTTTATTATCCTTGATATGAATGCTCAACATATGCCATTAATTTTAAGAAGACCATTCTTATCAACTGCACGAGCATTAATAGATTTTGAAAAATGTGAAATAATCTTAAGGGTGGAAGAAAAATAACAAAGTTTCACCAAGAATACTCCACTCAAGAAACTACCAGAATTGAGGAATGCAATAGAATAGACCATTGGGGAAGTTACAAGAATAAGAAGGAATAATGCAGAATAGTTGGGTGGGACAATAATGAAAATCTTGTAGTCTGAAAGCAAAGATGAATTGAAGAATAATTGTCGATGCAGCTGATGCAAACAAGTTCTTATTGGTAGACAGCCCAATTTTCTTCTCTTTTATTTATGTTTGTTTTCTAAAATATAGAATTAATAAATATTATTGCTTTTAATTAGTATAGGGTATCTTTATCAACATATTTCCCTTTAGGATGTGTTAGAATTTATTATAATTTGTTTCATGTTACGATTCATTTTTTTGAAAGAACATAACACTTGAACGTATTTGACTGGGGAAAATATATAGCAAAGTGACCCAACACCTTATGTCAATCTATCCACCTTCTTCAAATTGATATTGAGGGAGTACTTAGTTCTCTTCTTTATCCTTATTTTTTGTATATTGGTTGCTCTATTTCTAGACATTGAGAGTAGTGTCCGTATCAAGTTTGGGGTGTGATTTTCATCGAGTCTTGTATTTTGATATTTTTGCATGCTTGTGTGGTATATCACACACACACACATATATATTTGCATGCTTGCATGGGTTGATAATCTTATAACGATGATATATCTATTGAAACATAGAGTTGGGCTATAAATTATGGATAAATTATATATGAAGTTAGTTTGTGTTTATTTATATAGAACTTGATATTTTTTTTAGCACAATATTTATGTTTTGTATCGTGAAGAAATTTTTTTATTCATATTGATGAGTAGGTTGAAAATAATGGACTTTAGATGCATAACCTGAACAACCATTATCTTGTATATCCTTAAATCAATTCTAGGATAGTTTGGAATGATTGAGCTATTGTAGAAAGACATTGAAATAAATGTGGATTCCATATGCGCTAAATTTTGTGTGGATCGTCTAGAGCTAAAAAGATGGAAAATTAGGTGAAAATCTTATGTTAGAGGTTGATTTTTGAGAATAAGTGTTTAATATGGGGCATTACACTAATCATTGTTAAGTGTTTAATATGGGGCATTACACTAATCATTGTCTAAAAAAATTGTTACATTCTGAAGCTTCTCTTTGTAGCCTTTACGATTCGAGTGATTAAGCATGCAAGGGTATCTAAAAATTTGATGCCCTATAATCATCTGATTTGTGAGTCATTTAGAAAGTTTAATGGAGAGAAGTCTGCACAAAATATGAGTAAAAAATGAAAAAATAATAATTGCTACATGTCTTGATTAAACTCAAAATACTTATTTGATTGGCCACCAATTAAATATATAGTTGCTTGTTGTAGTGTTGAGAGACGCATAATAGGTCTAGAACACTGCTTGATTAACATACGTGTAATAGATATTAGGAATAATGTTCATCGCGTGGGTAATTTTTGAGATAATTGTGAAATTAAATGTGTTCTATTTATTCGTATTCGGACTAGGAATAGATTTGAGTCATTACTAGAATATATTTTATTTGTCTTGAAAAAAATAATTAATTACAATAGAATTATCGATTGTCAAGAATGCATGAATGATAATAGCTACGCAATTAAGAATTAAAATAAATAATAATAGATAGATTCGTGATCCAATACACTCACTCCATATGCATATAAAATTCGAATTTTACGAGCTTCTTTATATATTAACTTAGAATAAATACAAACTATAGATCTATTTTGTTTACTTACTTTGAATCTGATTAGAAACTAATACACTTGATTGAATTTTATTCCTCGTGGGACGATACACGTACTCATCATATATTACTTGTGAATGATCCAGAACGCTTGTGGGTTTCACACGAACAATGATTTATATTGCTCGTAAGAAATTTGGTATAAATTAGAATAGGTAATAAAAAAACTTGGTCTTATTTTAGATATACTCAATGAAATCATTATGAGATGACCTTTGTGCATTAATACATATTTATATATTCACAGTTTAATTAATAAAAATTAAGTTCCTATATAAATATAAGATTAATTAAGAATTGAGAGAGCTATTGATTATAGTTGGATCATTGATTTTCAACCTTGACAAGAATTGAGTATCAACGGGTAATTGATGATTAAAATACGTAAAAAATTGTTGTTTCGTGACTCTAGTGCCTTTTGATTTGATTAATTTCAAGATTTGTTGCTTTTCTTTAGTTGCTTATTTTCGTAAATAATTAGATAAATACAATATGAATCTTAAACATAGATTGTATGTGCTTCAAATTAGAGCTAGTATATATTAAAGTAGGTATTAGTTCTCGTAGGATCTCAACACTCTATTCAATATCGTATTAATTGTTACAATCTATTCACTTGCAGGATAAAATCAACAACAATATTGTCTTGTCACCATACTACATGTGTAGTATATTGTTGAATGATAATTACTCTAGTTAGAGTATGTTTAGGAAGTGTTTATAAACAAATTAAATTATAAATAGATAAAAAAGGAAAAAAAGTGATTGATATGTTAAAATTTTTTATACCCTTATCTTGGAAATATGTTTGGCCACACACATATAAAAAAATTGAAAAGGGTAACCAAGGCTGGCCACACACATATAATTGTTCTAGAGATATGTTAAGTTTTCATACCCTTATCTTGGAAATATGTTTGGCTTATATTTATAAATACTCAAATCACTTTTTTTATTTTTAAATTTAATTTCTCTCATGAATAGTTCTTAACTAAAAATTTTGAATGGTTGACTAAGACTCTTTCAACAAAGTTGGCCATTTATGGTAGTAGATATTTAGGCTGTGTCATTATTTAAAATTTCTGGATTCAGGTGAATAGATATAGGGGCATATGAGTTTGTTTTGAATTGGGATTTTTCTGCTTACGTGGTTAAAAAAATTCAGCACGTTCCCATTTAATCGTGGAAAGTTCCCATTTCCTTGGACATGGAATAGAAACTGTTGAAGGCAGCCGTGTGTGTGACACTTTTGATGTCACTTAACAAATCTTTTTGGTTAGCATGTGTCACATGTTTTTGGTTGAAGTCTAACNCCAAAGGAAAGATTTGAAATACTAAGAAAGTGTTTTTGTGTTTCCAACAAAAGTGTCAAGGAGGAGTGTTGAAGTTGGGTGTGTAAGTGAAACTTTTGTTGTCGCTCAACAAATGTTTTTGGTTTCCATTTAGTCACATGTTGTTTTGTTATGTCTAACTTATGTAATGATGTAAAGTTAGGCTAGTTTGGACCTACTACAAGTTGATGCATTGTCAAGTATGGTTTACTGGTAGTAGGGATGGCAATTCGAACTATTAAAATCGAAAATCACGGTTAATCGAACCGAATGGGGCGAAAAAAATCGAACTGATAGTGCAATGGGGGTGGTTATGATTTTGATTTTAATGCCCCGATTCGGGGTGGGGCTGGTATGGTATTTAGCGATGGTGCCCCGCCCCGAACCGTTTACCCATTAAAAAAAAATTAATTGGGCTTTCCATTATTCTTTCCTAAAATTAATTAGGCAATTTTGAACTTCTGTG
>CAIGRP010029544.1:0-15598 GCA_903798385.1 Fraxinus cuspidata | reverse complement strand
ACTAAAAAGTACTCTAATTTAATGGACTAAATAAGTATACAAAATACACTCATCAATACTCAATTATGAAACTCTAAGTCTTCGAACGTGTCCTAAGACTCTTAAGGAAAAATAAGAAATGTCTAGAGTACCATACTCTAATGTAGTTGGGAGCTTGTTGTACGTTATAATGTGTACTCGTCCCGACATTTGTTATTACACTAGTCTAGTTAACATGTATCAATCTGATCCTGGAAGAGAACATTTGAAAGTTTTTAAGAGGATATTGAGATACCTGAAGGGTCTTGTTAGTTATTCCCTGTGCTATAAGGAATTGATTTGTGTTTAAAAAGATAATCTAGATGCTGATTGGTGTTACGTTGAAATTGACAAATGTATTGTACAAGTAATAAGATTTGTGAATTAAGAGTATCGTTCCCATGAGAAAGAATGTCTAATTTTTAGTTCAATAACTACTATTAAATTTGAAATGTGGCGATATAAAAAAAGTTGTGATTTTTTGTTATTTATTCTAATTCTACTCTAAGAAAGTGAGAAAAAGTGATTAAATCTAACGTGAATGCTTGTATTGGATTCCTGTATCTCGATAAAGCTAATATGTTAATTGTTTTTTTTTTTAAAATACACCAACCTAAGATTGACACGAGACGATCTTATTTCTAATCCGAATTTATATGAAAGTCGTGCATTTAGTTTAGATTATCAATAAGATTTCATGTGTGAAAGAGATTATTCCTAATTCTAACTACACATGTTAATTTTATCGCGTTCTAGACTCATTGTGGTATTCTTACACTACAACAAGCAACTAACTACTTAATTAGTGATCAAGCAATATGTAGTACAATCAGTATGTAAAATCAATCAAATAATAACACAAAATTCCTAAATTGAAGTAATGAATTAAAATAAATGAAAACAATGTTCAAACATTCATCCAATACAATTGAAAAACCTAGCCAGCTATCTAAATTATTAAACTATTCAGGAAATAGTGAAAAGACATCACCCGAATCGTTAAATAATGAAGAAACTGAAGAAATCCAATTTCTTGGCTTGAATCTTGAAAAAGGGATGAATATTCTTCAATAAACTTGTATAATTTGCTTTTAGTTGATGATTACGCCTTGTTCTTCACCTCCAAATTATGTAGAATATGTGATTTTAGGTCAAATGAAGGTTTTTTTTAACTGATTATGGTATTTAAAGGATACCCAAAAGATTGTTACCAAAGTAGAGTTTCAATTGAAAAAGGAAATAAAATCTCGCCTCGAAAAAGTACTATGCGGGCGCATAGTACAAACGGAAGCGGCCACGTAGAAGAAATCATAGCTGGTCCCAGGAGCTCTTGAGGCATCGATGATGTCGCATCTAATTAAATCTATGAAACTTCATAGGTATAAATTTTTCCGCCAAATAACCTTCAGTATTTTGGTCATATTGATGAGAATGTAAAATGCTATATTTTTCATCCATTTATCTTATGCTTTTGTGATTAATTGATGCCTAAATGTACTCATTATTCTTATGTTTTGATTTAGGTTGCAATTGGATGAATATGGTGGAATTTAGAAGAAACAAGCGAAAAATGATAAGAGTGAAGAAAATCAAAGTTCAGGGACCAAGATGCAAATATCCAAAAGAGACTCAGAAAGCAAAACGAAGATGTGAAAGATTTGAAGACCAATTGATAGAAGACATGAAGCATTGGACGAAGAAAAACGGGAAAAGAAACGAAGAATCTAGAAAACGAAGTTTGAGGACTGAAACACAACAATTACATAGTTATCAATGCTATGCGGTCGCATAACATTAACAACTATGCGGTCGCATACATGGTTCCAAAGAAATTATGATTGAGTTTCAAATGAGCTATGCGACCGTATGCATCTGTATTTTGCTGTCGCATAGTACACTTTCAAGGCAAAAAATCTTATTTTCAAATTTAAGTCAAACTCTTATGGAAGCAAATTGAAAAACGTATATTAAAATCTTAGGTCGGTCGAAAACACATACACATGCCCCTACCCGCTTTTCACTCTTTTTGCTCTTAGAATTCTCGTGTGTGGCTAAACATTTGTATTTGGTCGAAGGAAATTGAAGCCTCATAACCAATAAAACTATGAGAAGTAAATTATTTTCATTGTTTAATTCATGTTTGATTATTGAATGTTCTTCTGTACTTATTTTCATGATTGTTGCATTGAATTGCAAGGAGACCTACTATTTTATTATTTGTTTCAATCTATTGCTGGGTTAGATATTAAATCCGTAATTATTTGATCAATTTAACTTGTAGAGCAACTAAGATTTAATATTTTGCCGCGTCAAAAATTCTTAAATTTTGGGAAGAACGTTTGACTAAATTAAATACAATCGCTTGTGCTTGTATTCTTTAGCTTCATCAATCTCTCTAATTCTTAAGGCCGTTACAAAATCAAACTTTTAGCACTTGTCTTGGGTTGTTTATTTAGTAATTAGGGTTAATTGGATTGTTTGTTTTCTAATTAACTACAATTATGGAGAGATAGGAAAATAATTCCAACGGTGAATATTCAAAGTGTGAATTGATATATATCAATTGTAAAATTTCGATGGTGGATGTGAACTTAGACCAAGGTTTGTTCTTTTGATTGCTTTTGATATTTTAATTTGAGTTGTTCATTAATTAATTTCTTTAAAATTAGCTGTGTATAATCACAAACCCCACAATCCTTGTTTACATAGCATAAAATTAGACTAATCACTTTCTGTGAGATCGATCCTTACTTCCACTACTACATTTGTTTTTAGAGGTAAATGTTTAATTTTTTGGTGCCTTTGATAGCATACCAAATTTTGAAGTCATTGCTGGGGAGTGATTTAGTTTAATTTTGTGCTTCTTATTTGTTTATTTTCGATATCTGCGGTTTCGGTAGAATTTTGACTCTGATTGGACTAAGCATTTGTATTTTGAAGGAAAACGACATTCTGAGCAATAGTTGCTGAACCTTTGGATCCACAAACCACCCCCTCCTGAAGTCAAATTCCATCGTTTTCTAGGAGTTCTAGACATTTTATTACTTTTTCATATTTTAGCGTTGAATTTTTGTTCATTTTTCTTTTACTCTAGCTTTTCCTAACTTGTTTTTCATAATTCATTAGAGTTTCCTTGATTGTGTATGACTGTAACTCGGTTTTTTAATCAAGGTGATTTGCAGTACGATCAAGAAATAAAGAAAACTTTGTGCAGGTTAAGGATTGGCATTCCGCAAAATTTCGAAGAGAACGATCTCGATCCTGATCTCCTATTTGCTAGCAATTTTAATTTGGAGGAGAAGGAAGTCATAGCTGGAAATTAAACTTTGAAAGAGCTTGCAACCCCTAATTTGAATCAACAACCATTACGCATAACGTTTCCTACTTTAAATGCTACTACTACCTTTGAACTTAAATCTAGACTAATATATCTCTTGCCCACTTTTCATGGTCTTGTAGGTGAAGATCCTCATAATCATCTAAAGGAGTTTCATGTGGTTTGAACGAGCATTAAACCCTCGAGAGTGACTGAAGAGTAGATTAAATTAAGAGCTTTTCCATTTTTTTTTTTTGAAGGATTCGACTAAGGAATGACTCTATTATCTACCCTCTGGGGATATTACCACATGGGACAAGATGAAGAGGTTTTTTTTAGAGTAATATTTTCCAACTTCAAGGGCAGCCAACTTTCGAAAAGAAATCTGAGGTGTAAGACAGGATAGTAGAGAATCCATATATGTATACTGGGAGCGTTTCAAGAAGTTATGTGCAAGTTGTCCCCATCATCAAATTAGTGAGCAACTTCTCATCCAGTGTTTCTATAAAAGCCTTCTACTTACTGATAGGAGTATGATTGATGCTACTAGTAGAGGAGCTTTGGTAGAGAAAACTCTCGAGGGCACAATGAGCTTAATTGAAAACATGGTAGCCGACTCTCAACAATTTGCACTAGACTTAACCTTCCTTCTAAACATGTTAATGAGGTAAATATCTCATCCATTTAACAACAAACTGCGAGTCTAACTTCTCTTGTTCGTCAAATGGTTGTAGGTAATATGCAGACAACAAAGGCTTGTGGCATTTGTTCAGAAGTGGGACATCCAATCGACATGTGTTCAACTCTTCAAGAGAAACCCATTGAACAAGTTAATGTAGCAGGTGGCTTTCCTGGACAACTGCAAAGGAACTGTGATCCCTATCCAAACATGTATAACCAGGGATAGAGGGATCATCCTAATCTTAGCTATGGGAATCCACAAGTAAATCACCTCGCAACTCAAAATCGTCCATGTTTCCAGCAATATAAGCAACCATACATTACTAGACAACAATCGAGCCAAACTTCCAATTTAGGTATGTCATTAGAAGATATTGTTAAGTCCCTTACAATTCCAACATGAGACAAAACAATTCCAACAAGAGACTAGGGCCAGTATTCAAAGTTCGAACAATTATATGGGCCAGCTGGCAACTGCAATTAGTCGGCTAGAGATACAAAGTTCGGGGAAACTACCATCTCAAACAATAGTGAATCCAAGAGAAAATGCAAGCACAATCACCCTTAGAAGTGGTAAAGAGATTGAGATTCCGGTAAGGTTAGCCCCTACATCATCGGAGTAAGAAAGAGAAAAATGTCGTTGGAGACACGAATTTTCCCAATGACAATGACGTACCAAAGCATAAGTTTCTACCTATTTTTTTATTATAAACCAGTACCCTATTTTCTTCAAGTTTTAGCAGGATCTAGGAAATTTGAACAAACTAAAGATCTATATGAAATGTTTTGTAGATGCGAGGTAAATATTTCACTGTTAGATGCTATTAAACAAATATCTCATTATGCTACATTTTTGAAAGAATTGTGCACGATTAAGAGGAAATAGAAACTCAAAGGATGTGAGAAGGTGAGAGTTGGGAAGAATGTCTCTGCAGTTATTCAAAGAAAACTCCCCTACAAAATGCAAAGATCCAAGTGTGTTTACTCTCCCTTGTACGATATGTGACACTAGATTCGAGAAGGCCATGTTAGATTTAGGAACTTCTATTAATGTTATGTCATATTCTATATACACTTCGTTGAAACTTGGATGTTATGATTCAATTGGCTGATAGATCTAATACCTATACTAAGGGTATAGTTGAAGATGTCCTTGTGCAAGTTAATGATTTGGTTTTCCCACTTATTTCTATGTGCTTGATATGGAAAATAGTGATCAAGCTACCCCTATTTTGTTAGGAAGATCATTCTTAAAGACATCCAAAACTAAGATAGATGTTCATAGTGGCACACTTGATGGTGAAACTATTAAATTTAATTTTTACGATGCTATGAAATATCCTGAAGATAATAATCATGTTTATTCTATTGATGTGGTTGATAATTTAGCACATGAAGTTTTTGAACTTGACGGAAAAGATGGATTAGAAGTTTTCATTAGTAAGCATCTTGAGAAAGATGATGAAGATTTCACCTTAAGCTCTGAATTGCGGGAAAAGGTTGCAATGTTGAATGATTTGCCCCAGTTACAGCAGCTAGATAACATTCTTTATATTGTGTTACCAGTTTCTAATGAGAGACATGTACCCTCTGTTTTGCAGGTTCCCGCTCCAGATTTGAAGCTCTACGTGTTCCTTGGAGATGGAGAAAGGTTACCAGTGATCATATCCAACAAACTTAGTGCACCACAAGAAGAAAAGCTTGTGCAAGTCCTTAAGGAGCATAAGACGGCTATTGGTTGGACAATTGCGGATATTAAAAGAATTAATCCGTCTACATGCATGCATCGTATCTTACTTGAAGATGGAGCAAAACCTTCTCGTCAACCACAAAGAAGATTGAACTCGTCTGTGATGGATGTATTGAAAAGTGAGATCTTCAAAACGTTTTGTAGTTGGGGTGATTTATCTTATTTCGGATAGTACTTGAGTTAGCCTGGTTCAAGTGGTTGCCAAAAAGACTGGAATAACTGTTCTGAAAAATCAGAATGATGAGTTAGTTCCTACCGGTGTTCAGAATGGTGGCAGATTTGTATAGATTATAGAAAATTAAATGTTGTAACCCGCAAGGATCATTTCCCTTTACCTTTTTTATCGATCAAATGCTTGAAAGGTTTGCTACTCATTTTTACTATTGTTTGCTTGATGGTTATTCAGGTTATTTTCAAATTGTAATTGCTTCGGAGGATCAAGAAAAGACAACTTTTACATGCCCATTTAGGACTTTTGCATATCGTTGCATGCCCTTTGGACTTTGCAATGCTTCAGCTAGTTTCCAAAGATGTATGGTTAGTATATTTTCAGATTATATTGAGCATATCATAGAAGTTTTCATGGATGATTTCACAGTTTATGGAGACTCCTTTGATAATTGTTTACATAACCTTATGCTTGTTCTTCAGAGATGCATAGAAACTAACCTTGTGTTAAATTCTGAAAAATGTCACTTTATGGTTGAACAATGTATAGTTTTGGGTCATGTTGTTTCATCTGGGGAGATTGAGGTAGATAAAGTTAAAATTGATACTATTCAATCTTTACCTTATCCCACTCGTGTGTAGGAAGTTCGTTATTTTCTTGAACATGCAGGTTTCTACCGTAGATTCATCAAAAACTTCTTCAAAATAGCACTACCCATATGCAAGTTGCTACAAAAGGATGTAGCTTTGGTTTAATTAGGCATGTAAAAAGGCGCTTGATAAGCTAACAGAACTGTTGACATCTACCCCAGTTATCCAACCCCCAAGTTTCCTTTTGAGATAATGTGCAACGCAGGTGATTATGCATTGGGCATGGTTTTAGGTTAAAGGATTGGAAAAGCATCCCATGCCATTTATTATGCTTCCAGAATTTTAAATGATGCCTAAAGAAATTATTCTACAACTGAAAAAGAACTTTTAGCTGTTGTTTTTGCTTTAGAGAAATTTCTATCTTATTTGCTTTAGGTCATTGTGTACTCTGATCATGTAGCTCTTCGTTATTTGATGACAAAGAAAGAGGCAAAATCAAGATTAATAAGATGGATACTTCTCTTGAGTGAACTTGATTTGGAGATCAAAGACAAAAGAGGAACAGAAAATCACGTCGTAGATCATTTGAGTTGTCTAGTTCATGTGGATGATGAACTTCATTTGCAAGAAATATTCCCTAATGAGCAATTGCTTACTGTGAGTGTGACATTACCTTGGTATGTGAATATTGTGAATAATTGGTTACTAATATGTTACCTCCTGGTTTGTCTAGGGCTCAAAGAGAAAAGGTCAAGAGTGATGATAAATACTATGTGTGGGATAACCTATACATACGGAGGCATTGTGTAGATCAAGTGATAAAAAGGTTCATTCCTGAAAATGAGATTATTTCTATTCTCACATTTTGTCGTTCTTATGCTTGTGGAGGTACTTTGGAACTAAGAGGATGACGAGAAAAGTGATAGAATGCGGTTTCTATTGGCCGTCTTTATTCTGAGATTCATATTCTTTTTGTAAGTCATGCGAACATTGTCAAAAGACAGGTAATATATCCCAAATGAATGAGATGCCACAAACACCCGTACCATTCTGTGAAATTTTTGATGTTTGGGGCATCAACTTCATGTGACCGTTCTCTGTATCTTTCGGTTATGTTTACATTTTTCTGTTGATTATGTTTCAAAATGGGTAGGGCCATCGGACTGATGATTATATAGTTGTTGCAGATTTTATCAAATCTAACAATTCTCCAGGTTTGGAATCCCAAGAGCTCTAATAAGTGATCGAGGCACTCACTTTTGCAATCGACTTGTGGAAACTTTGCTGAGAAAGTACCATGTGACCCACAAGGTGTCGACTGCCTATCATCCACAAACTAATAGGTAAGCGAAAGTGTCAAACCGAGAGATCAAGTCCATCCTTGACAAGATAGTTAATCCAAGTAGAAAAGATTGGATTTTGCGCTTAGATGATGCCTTGTGGGCATATAGGATTGCATACAAGATGCTCTATGGTATGTCACCTTATCGGTTAGTGCTTGGGAAAGCATGCCACCTTCCAGTTGAGTCAGAACACAAGACTTATTGGGCTATCAAGAGTTTCAACATGAAGAGACGAGTGAAACACGTACCCTTCAAACACATGAGAGACGAGTGCTTATGTCCGTAAGGGTCTACGTGTTTGGTAAACTCCATTTTCATTTGAAAATGCTTGCTAGTTGATTTTAAGTTGTATGAGAATGTTTGTTCAGGATGTGTTATGTGTTTTAAAGAATTTGGTTGTTCTATGTTTATGGCGTTACTACCTTGATATTTTTTGGCAAAGTAAAAATTGAGTTCTTCCTGAGGACGAGCAAAAGCTAAGTGTGGGGGAATTTGATGAGAATGTCAAATACTATATTTTTCTTCCCTTTATCTTATGCTTTTGTGATTAGTTGATGTCTAAATGTACTCATTACTCTTATATTTTGATTTAGGTTAGCAGTTAGATGAATATGGTGGAATTTAGAAGAAACAAGCAAAAAATGACTTAAGTAAAAGAAAATCAAAGTTTAGGGATCAAGATGCAAATATCCAAAAGATGACTCAGAAAGAAAAACGAAGATGTGAAAGATCTGAAAACCAATTGATAGAATACAAGAACCATTGGATGAAAAAAACGAGAAAAGAAACCAAGAATCGAGATAACGGAGTTTGAGGATTAAAACGCAACAATTGCATAGCTATCAATGATATGGGGTCGCATAGCATTAACAAATATGCGGTCGCATACATGGTTCTAGAGAAATTATGGTCGAGTTTCAAATGAACTATGCAACCGCAATTCATGTTTTGAGTATTGAATGTTCTTTTGATTGTATCTATGATCAATTGTAAAATTCCGATGGTGGATGTAAACTTAGACTAAGGTTTGTTCTTTTGATTGCCTTCGATATTTGAGTTGTTCGTTAATTAATTTCGTTAAAATTGGTTTCATATAATCGCAAACCCCACAATCTTTGTTTACATAGCATAAAATCAGACTAATCACTCTCCGTGGGATTGATTCTTACTTCCACTATTACTTTCGTTATTAGAGGTAAATTTTTTATTTTTGGGTGTCTAGGACAGCACACCACATCTCTCTCTTCCGATATCTGAATAAAGTGATTCAAAGTGCATTACAAAGATAACTCAAAGGGTTACAATTATTTCAGATTCGAACGATTTTTATGCTAAAATTGAAAATCCAAAGCATAACTTTTTCTCCTGAACGTTGATATATGATAATATTTCAACTATATTTCATCCCTCTGTCTTTTTCCCTCCTCCGATTGACCTTCACACTCTCGAATCTTCATCGTAAAGTTCAACACTTTTAAGTATTTGTACTTTAGTCCCTAAACGTTGAATTTGCTTCATTTCAGCTATTTTCTCTTGTAATCTCGTTCCTTTATTTTCTAATTATATCCAATTAAATCCTTGAAATCTTAGATCTTCATTTCGTCGCCCGTTTCATCTATGGATTGTTTTCAATTTAGTCCTCGAATTTCGGGTTTTGCCCCATTTTCCACCATTTGTGCATTATTTTCTCCAATTCTCCATCAAATATCGAGTTTTACTTACAATAGATAATATAACACAAGTTAGGTAGTATTTTATTGAAAGAAAAAATATATCATTAATTAGGATCTCAAATAAGTATAAAAAATACATTTATCAATTGGGATGGAGACCTAGATTGCCGTAAATGAACTTCGGGATATGCATTATTGCTTAATAATAGCACTACCTCTTGAAGTAGCAAGAAACATACGTCTACAATGAAAGTAGAGTTTGTAGCATGTGCTTCAGTAGTACAAGAAGTTGATTGGTTAAAGAGATTATTTTAGCATCTATGAGTTCTTAGTGGGGACATGGTACCTACATTCATTTTTGTGATAGTCATACGAAGGATCCCAAGTATCACAGCATAATCAAACATATTGATACAAATATAATTTTGCAAGAGACATAATAAGAAATAAAGAAATGAGTTTTCAATATATTTATATGCACCAAATGGTAGCTGATTCATTCACAAATCATATCCCTAGAAATGTTTTTGTGACTCGTGTTAAATATCTGGGATTGTGTAGAATTTGAATTATGTATCATGTAAAAATTTTATGTCCATAAATGAACAGTTTTTTGAGTTCATATGTTATGAGTAATCTTTTGTTGTGATTTCTAGATTATGGTTTTATATGTACACATAAGCATATCAAATAGGTTAAGATTGGTTCGCTCACATAAGCAATCACTTCAGACACTTTGGAGTGTGCTGAGATGAGAGCGATCATGTTGTGTACATGATCCAGTCCCTTGGACGAAATATCAAGATGATATTACATCGAGTAATCAAAATGAATTTCACTTCATTAGACTTGTTTTATGGCATGATCAAGTTCTCGATTGGAGATAGCCTAGAGGAATAAATATACGGAGAATTCAAGTTAGGTATCAAGATTTATCTAAACTAAGATGTATACGGTCTATTAAACTTATAAGAAGAGATATACACATCCTAAGAAAGGGAGAAAACACTATAACACATGTTTTATACCACGTATACTTTAATGACCAATGAGAAAAGAATGGATCATTGCTTCTTCATTTTGTGAGTCTCCAAGCCACATATGACCTCACTTATATACACTTATGACTTTTGACTATTTTTCAAAATTTTATTTTAGTGTTTCTACTTTAGCATGTTACCAATAACTATGGTTGATTCGATTTGATAGGACATGTCTAGGAAAACAATGACTTGGAATTAAGGGTTTCAAGTAGGAAAGAAAGACTATTTTATCTAACACATCGCTTGTATTCATCGATCAGACAATTAAGTTAACTTTCTAAGATTTTGTTACACAATTGTAAATACAATAAAGATGAGGAAGTTGAGTATATTCTTTTATTAGTTGAGGAATCAGAAATACTTGAACTGGTGTTAATATATTTGGGGTATAGAAAGAAATGTACTTCCTCTTATAGAGTTTTTATATATTCCTAACAGATATATAGTGTTGTGTGTTCTTAAAATAACTCGTTGGTCGCGAGATCCATTTACCTGTATGAACTTAGAGATTTTTAGATAGATATATTATTTATTTTATTTATTATAATCAGGTCAAGCCCATCATGTGCAAATTGAAGATGTTGGTATAAAATGGGTTGCCCATATGGGCTGACCTGACCCTAATTACATGGGTTGCCCCTATGTTTGAATTTGAAACTTAACCTCTCCACTACGCACAATTTCCATATAACTCCCAACCCAGTAATGCAAATTCGGGTATAGAAAAGGAAGTTAAAAACATGAGTGTGCTAACTTGATTATGAGAGATTAATAGCTCAAAGTTATTTCTTGCATTATGGATAACAAACTCCTTCCATTGTGATCTCCCCTTTTTACTAGAAAGAGGAGTACTTGATGATTAAGAAAGCAACCAAAAGCAAGTAATTCAACCTATAGTTTTTTCGGATTTTAAGTAAGTTCTAAGACTTCAACCTCGGTTGAAAGTACATTTTACAAAGAAACTATTGTGAAAAAAATTAGGAAATGACTTGATGCATCTCTTTTATGCTCATTATTTTATACAATTGTCTGTTCAAATTGATCGGAAGTTCCTAACCATGTAAGGAACTAAGATAAATCCATCTAAACAAATAAGATAAATATTTGAAAGCTTACACTATTGAACCTCATTTTTTGCCATACAATTGTTGTAACATCTTTATTTTAGAAATAGATGGAGAGCCAAAGTTACCTTCCAATTTTCTTATATGATGCATGTGAGCATTGACACTGATAGGAACTGATACAAATGTTCTTCTATCTATCACAACATGTGACAAGGTTTTAGCGTGTGTCATGACGAGGGCAATAACAACTCTTGTTGTATATTTCTTTGCTAGTAGCTAAACAGCTGTTGATTTCTAGCAGAATTTCAGTAACACGCTTTTCTACAAATAACATGTTCTTGAATTTCTTTTGCTCTCCACATTCAACATAGCTATCTTATAATTGATTTGATTAAGAATCATGCTTTGTTCATTAGCCCACGTGCCTTTTATTGACAACATGTAGCTAACTCGGATAAGGAAAATGGTTCTCAGGCTTAGGACAAGCCTTCTGCATTTTTGTTCTCCTCACGTGTCACTTTATACTTTGCCAATAGCTAGCCAAGTTCATGGACTTCATTTCGAAGGTTAACAAATAGTCCCCAAAGTTCAATTTTATTATTTATATAAAATTTAGGACTTTAATTATCTTATGCTTGATTGGAGAAGCTATTGTGAGCTTGTCGCCTCACCTTAATTATCCTTGTTTATTCAGGAGATCATGAAAAACGTGTTGGCAATCACTATTTTGTTTTATGTGCAATAATGGGCCTTATTTGTATTTTTTCAGGTTAATGGCCCATAACTCTTTAGGCACGTGGGGATTCGATCACCCTTCTATTCATTTTTAGTTATTTTGATTAAGATGATTCGGTGGTTTATACCTTCCATCAGAATCTATAAATATGTTGTTATTTCAACTAGCATTTTTAGTAATATGCTCTTATTTAACCATCTTTAAAAGGTTTATTTGGGTATGTGATCTTTTTCAATTTTTCTTTTTAGCTTTTTCTTCAATGTCTTTCCAAACCGACTCTCGGAGTATGTCTAGTGATTTCGATTCTGGGAGATAGAGTCATATAGATGACACTTCTCTTCCTCTTCTATCGAAGTATTTTACGCTGATGTGCTCCCTTATAATGCTGTTACTCATTTTGTTATATGCATTAACCTCGAACTTACTGGTCAAGCAAGGAGTTTTCGACCTAGAGTAAGAGAGCGTAATGAGGAAGGCAAGCCCTCAGCTGTGGCAGTTGACCTTAATGAGAGTGAATGGAAAATCTTTGAGGCTTCAAGAATTTTTAGCAATGTCTCTAAACAGGACTTGGTCGGAATTAGGACCCATTTCAACGTTCTTAATGACATAGTGCTATTTATGTTACAAACAGCAAATCGCCCATCCCCAGGGTTCATAGCTATTCATAAAAAATCGATGAATATGGGGCTTAGAGTTCTCTTTCACCATTTTTGTTGTTGTGGGGGTTCCAAAGGCCCATAGGAGGAGTCTTTGCTGAATATATTCCATTCAACATATTGTACCATGCCATTGGAGAATACTGCGAACCCTCAGAAGGGTACTATTACTTTTCTCCCCGTTTCTCCGTGGCCTACTTGAAACTGGTAATCACCCCTGCCCAGGTGCATAACTAAAAGGAGAGTTTCTTTATTTGACGTAACTGAGGATTTCAACGCAATGATCCTGACCCTTCTGGTAGTTATACCTTAAACTCCTAGTAAGTGCTATGAAGGTTATTTCATTGCTTGTCATTTTGCTTAAACTTTTATGTTCCAAAAGTGGTGCTTGGGTATAGAGGAACTACCATTTCTAGTTCACAGTCGCGCTCTTAGCAAATTTTACACCCTATTAGCTCTGATCCTCTGTTTACCTTATGAGTTTCACGAAGCCGATAGATTGTTTCATCCATTTAATTCAAGCTTTTACAACTTTGGTGTTCAAACGACTATGGGTGAGTTTATGTATTGATTTATTTGTCTATAATTCTAGATATTTTATTGATTAATATTATTTTTTAAAGCCTTTTACTTTTATTTAAATTGTGGATTGATTATGATGTAAACCCTTCTAAGTGCCATATAATCTATCCGCCTAATGATTTAGGCTTTGGCAAACCTGGATCCCATGCAAAGGGGAGAAATTATTGATATTCATTTGTTGCGAGCTACGATATTACTCCAAGATCAATAGGCAGAGTATGGGCTTTGCATTAACTGAGTCAACAACTTGAATAGAAAGGTCCAAAACTTGGATGAAAAATGTAACATACTCTAGATGAAACTAAATTTGGTCGTGGAGGAAAAGAACATGTGTCGAGGTAGGAGCTGCTCTTTTAGCCGATATAAGGAGATTTACCTTAAATTTAATGTAGACTTGGTTAGATAATCAAGCCTATTCTAAACGATAGACTGTGAAATTATAAAGCTGAAGGAAAAGCTCTAAATGTCTAAAATTGATTATATCCTTACAATAAAAGATTGTACCCAGGCGTAGGACGAAAACTGATCTTTCTCCATCAAAAGTTAGAAAATAGCGAGGCTAGACTTTCTATTGCGTAGTCTGTAGTTACTGAAAGGAAGACTTAAGAAGCCAATTTTTTTGAAGAATCCATGCAGAAATGGGAAAACAGAGTTCTTGACATTTTCAAGGAATTTTATCCTAACTAGAACAAGGATTTCTTAGAGGTTCGCGAAGAGGATGTCAGTGACACTTAGTCATCCATAGTGCATTTGTTAGCCTGTGGGGCTTCGTATGTTTTTCCTCCTTCTGTTGAGCCTTTTCAGCCAGCGGATTTTGATATTATTCGTCCATGTGAGATCGCTGCTATAGCTGAACCAGCTAACGCTCATAACAATTGATGGCCTTTTTTGTCTTTTCTTCAATTTAGAGGAATGCATTTAACATCATTGGGTTCTCGTATTGTTTCTCTTTTTTAGTTTATATATGAGCTCGTGTTACATTATTTACGTGTTTTAACACCATTGGGTTCGCAAGTTTGTTTGTTCTGGCCGGTGACTGCATTTCACATAATTGTAAATAATTTTGTAACTTAACTCGTAAAATAAAATAAACCATATAACATTGTATTATGTATCAAAACATACCATTAAAACAACATTATTGCGATTTTCATTCACAAGTACTTTTTTCGTATAGCTACATCGAGTTTTTCGTCATGAAAGTTTGTAAATAAGGGCAGCCATAGGCTCGCTATTTATAGTTTTCGATTGTGATGGGAGAGATTTTAGTCTGGCTTTCCTTAGGCGGAGTAACGTTCGCCTTAACACAATTTCGTTGGGAGGATAACCTTCATCTTCAAGTATATCTTCATTGGTGGATAGAGTCTCGCTTTCCAAATTTTGTTTCTAGAACTTCTATGACGGTGTTTTCGGTCCAGCTTTGGTTTTACCAATTTCTCATACATACTTCCTACAGTACTTGCAAAACTATCTTTAGTGACGGATACGTTTAACTCATCTTTTACAACATCGGATGTCTGCTTTCCTGAAAGAGGTTTTTCAAGCATGTTTCCTTCAATTGTCAGAGTAGTATTGACTAGCAAAGCCCTTGTGGTCACTTTCTTTAAGGAACTGAGGTAGCACTCGTGTGGCTGCTTGATCTCCTCTAACTATGTATATCTCTTTCTAAGTTTCAAAGTTTAATCACAAGTGGTGGATAAAGGTCACAACTTTTAACTGTTGCAAGGCGAGCCTTCCAATCAGAGCCGGTTCTGTGGTGAGGCGGATGAGGCCTCCGCCTCGGACCCAAAACTAGATGGGGCCTATTTTTGGCTCAATTTTTTTTTTCAAGCAGGCCCAATACCCGATGGGCCTCATATTTGACCCAATTATATTTTTTTTAGATTACAAAATGGAAAAATGGAAAATCAATTTTCACTTTCTCCTTCAACCAGACTCCAACTGCGACGCCGACGCCATCTCTTCTCGACCAAC
>CAIGRP010029540.1:0-41417 GCA_903798385.1 Fraxinus cuspidata | reverse complement strand
GTAAATAATTTTCAATTTTATTGGTCCTCATTTTCTGGATTATTACTAATGCGTAATAATTTTCTTTGCAGGTCCTTTGACACCAAGGTGGAGGTTTGTTAGGTAAATTGTTGTCAAACAACCTCCCGGTCGATTACGTAAGGTCATTGTTTATTCAGTCAGCATCAATCTGATGACTGAAGTAGAATATCGACACCACAATTATTCAAACCAATCCTATAACCTATTTGGGCCATTTGAAGTAGCCTAATTTAATTAGTGCTACTTATGGCCCGATCCATTACCATTGGATAGCTTTTTGGTTGATAGCC
This sequence comes from Fraxinus cuspidata, assembly GCA_903798385.1. Taxonomy (NCBI): domain Eukaryota; kingdom Viridiplantae; phylum Streptophyta; class Magnoliopsida; order Lamiales; family Oleaceae; genus Fraxinus; species Fraxinus cuspidata. The sequence goes on along the minus strand of CAIGRP010029540.1, from coordinate 41,106 downwards.
CATTTATTTCCCATTGGGCCTAATTACTTTTACCCTAAAGCCCACCTAAATTCCTATATATACTGCCCATTACTGTTGTTGGCCGGAGTGTGTGAAAATTGGTTATTGGTTTCCTTTTGGTTGAGAGAAAAATGGCAGCCTCTATTTTGTGTTCTTCTGCTTCGTGCTCCCTGTTTTTGTGCCTTTGATTTTCATCTCTTCCTTAGCCTTTGTAGCTGTTATTAAGGCTACAATAATACTTCACACTTTGTCCTTTGTGGGCAATCCAAGTGAGCAACTGGGTTTGAGGGTTTTGGTTTATGGTTTGGGGTTCAACTTTGTGGTGTTTGACTAAATATATTGTCGATACTGAGCCCGGATCATTGGTGATCGAAGATTCTCCTTCAACATTTTTTATGCAAGTTTCTTGAGAAATTGCAACTTTTATGACAATGTTAAAGAAACGTGTAACTATCATTGTAGGGGACTCCAATTATGTTTAGATCTAGAGAAAGAGATAGATGTGTCTATTTACAAAAGAGACAATTTTTGGTGGTTAAAGACATTCCACAAGCTATAGTTGTATTTATTGCTTCACACTTTGAATATCATTTCCAAGGATCCTGATTTTTTCCTTTACGCCATTTAAGGAATTTGAAAGAATTGGAAAATAAGTTATGTTTTCCAATGACATTCCACGTAAAGGAGGCCACTGTAATGAAACATAGTTCGATATATTCTAAATGGCATTTGGTAATTGCGTCAATTGCTGACTTTTGTGATTTTGTTTAAATGACAAAAAGATAATGTATACAATCTATATCTTAGATAGACAAATTTTCTTGAAGCCATAGAAGTGTTTAAAAACACTTTGAAAACGAGAAAAATTGGTTATAATTTGGTGAATTGTAGTCTTAGATAGGGGTGGCAATGAGCCGAGCTGGCTACCTACGAGCTCGGCCTGGCCCTCGAGCTCGTAGGTCGAGTCGAGCTTCGGCTCATGAGCTTGTTAAATTTTTTTAAATAATTAAACCATCTTCATTTATCGAGACTTGGGATTGATTACTTTAATTTTGAGTAGGCAGAGTTAAAAATTGTATACGAAAGTTTTGATTAATATGGTTAAATTATATATCACTTACCCGACAACATGCAATTTCGGCATATTTATCTTGCAGCAAAAAATTAGAGTCTTCCCAATCCGTCATGCACATTAGTGCTTTCAAATTATTTTCTTTGAGTCGGCTCTTGATTTCAGACAAGACCCTCTTATATGCATTAAAAGCAAACTCCGAAACTATAGTGCTTACTAGAGGTGTTAGTAGGTCTTTTGCAATCACAAAAGCCTCATAGTTTCGCCAGAATTCAATTACTTCTTCCTAACTTTTTTTTTTAATTATGTTGTTATTAGACATATTATGGTTAAAGTAATCTAATAATTCATGAGGCAATACATTTGGATTTGCATCCGATGTTTGATTACATGCGGCAGACAAACTATTATTAAAGGAACTAATTGCATTTGCATCATATCTATACGTGTTAAAGTCTTCGAAGAAAGTTAATATTTCAACATAGTATTCTTCAATATCAGTAGGAGGAGTAGTTGCAAAAGGGTACTCGACTAATATTTACACTCATTCATTCTGCATATAATTTATACATTTCACATAAAGTTTATTCTAAATTTCTATAAGTGATAAGTGTATTAAAAGTTAAAGTTCTTAAAATTTGATCAATTACATATTTAGTACCTGATAAATTGTACTGGGGGTTCATGATGTATGCTAAAAGAAATAACATAAGCAAGTCTTCCCAATATTTTCTAAATTTTAATTCCATGGAATATATAATTGCACTAAAATTTGGGTCATTTCTGTACTTTGAAAAACCATTACAATTATATAAAAATCAAGCACCATACATGTAGTGTGATAATAAATTCTAGATTAAAATTTTAAAAGCTTGAAGCCAATCGAATTCATTCAAAATAGTTTCATCATTGTTTCAAATATGTTTATTGTTATAAAATTCAGTTATTAAATGTTCAAAACATTCACATGATTTTAATAATAAGTGGAGTTTCATCTATGCCCTACGTTACTAAAAATATTTTCGTATTTGTCATCCCAAATTCGGCACAAAATTCCTCAAATGATTGTTTTCTACTAGGTGAAATTGTATTATGTATTAGTGCATTCCTAATCTTTGAATTTCATTCTTAATATTTTTCAAACCATCATGCAACAATTAAATTAAAAATATAGCGCACACAATGAATATGAAACAAATAACCATCGAAATCGGGCTGTAGTACCATACACAATTTATCGAGAACTGCCTTATTAATACTAGTGTTGTCGAATGTAAATGAACGAATTTTACTCTAGCAATGAAATTCTCTAATAATGTTCATAATAACATTATATATATTGTTAGCATTGTGAGGAAAATCAATAATTTTAAAATTAATAATTTTTTATACATACATCAAAGTGAGTCTATGTAGTGTGCAGTTGTAGCTATATAAGCTCTTTTATTAATCCATTCCCATATATCAAAGGTTAAAGATATAACACCCCCATATTTTTGCAAATCGGTAATCAATTGTTTCTTTGTATGAATGAAATATTCTATTTTATCCGAACGAAAAGTATTTCGACTTACTCCAACTTACCTTGGTTGAAGAAATTCTTTCACGACGAAGAAGTAGAACTGGCGGAGGCGACTACCAAATTGTATTTGTGTTTAACCAGCAGCAAGAAGCCCATTTTTGGTAGCACATGCTTTGTAGTGAAGGTTGAGGTGGGTGGTACCAATGCCTTTTCACCATACCAATCATTGTTGATAGTATTTACATATTGCTTTAGACTCTGGGACTCCATTGACCACACGATCCGTTGGAATCAATTTAAAGTGATCCTAATATTTTACCTTTTTTCCTCTTTTGCTTCTCTTTTGCATTGAGAATATCTAATTCCCGTTCCTCCTTATGTTCCGCTTCGGGAACATTAACATCATTCAAATCAATTGGATTAAAATTTCCATGAGCATCCAAATTTGGAATATTTTTTCGGGAATGGGTACTTCGTTCAGACCAGAAAATTCATTTCAAAATTGACTTTGTGACGTCATAGGTAATTTGCCTTTGATACCAAACAAGCCCTCAACAAATGAGTGTGGATCCATTTGTGAATTTTGATGTAATCTATAGTAAGTAACTAAGTAAGTAAATAAAGAGTATGAAAATAAATCAAGAATTGAAAGAAAGTTGTGTGTAAGATTGTAATTATAAATTTGTAGTGTAATAATTGATATTGAATATTTAAAATTGAAGGTAGAAATGAAAATGCAGTAGATTATAGAATCAGGAAGAGAGTGAGAGTTATTGGAATGTTGTGTGAAAAAAATTAGAAACGGATTGGGGTATTTATAGAGTAAAAAAGAAGGAAAAAAAATAAATAAAGTGGCCAAAACGGCCACTTTCATAGTTCAGTGACCATTTGCAACGGTCACTGAATTGTTCATGGCTCGCTCATGGGCGAGCTTGTGTGCTCGCTCGTGGACGAGTCTAGCCCGCTTGGCTCACCAGGAGAGCCGACCCACTCGACTCGTGCTTGGGGCTCGTCATTTGACGAGCCAAAGGCGTCCACAAGCCTCGTTTCCACAAGCTGACGAGCCGCTTGGTCCATTTGACATCACTAGGGTTATCTCTAGATGATCCATTGGGCTTCTTCCATTAGAGAAACCAGAACTGAGAGGCACGACAAAATCAGTTTGTTTTTTTTTTTTAAATAATCATGGATTTATGAAAGGCAGATCTTTAATTTCTCCATTTAATTCTTCCTTTTTTTTCTTCAAAATTATGCAGGCAGAGCAGAAAACTAACCAAATCCTAACCCATAAATTGGAAATCCCAAATCTCTTATTTCTTCTTAAATAAATTAATAAAATCTAAAACTCCATCAGACACATATTGGCAGTAGAATGAATAACATCACCATATCATAATGCTACTTAATACATTGGTTCAATTACAATCATCGTACCTTAAAAAAACCCTTGTGATTGAAAATGAATGTGATGTCGTGCAGTGGAATGCCAAGACTCTTATTTAGTAGGGCCTCCTTTAACTACGGTTATTTTTTTTTTCAAACACAAAATATAGTGATATTAAGAATAAAAAGTAAAGCAATAAGTCATGATTATTCTTGGTGGAAATTATGCCACCCACCAAGTTTAGTAAATATTTGAAATATACATTTTAACTTTTTTTACTCTGTAAATACTTTTTTTGTTTTTTTTATATAGTAAAAAACAAACATGAAATCTTAACCATATCAAACAGCGAACTTATTTTAGTAGCTAAATTTACTCCATCAAACGTGACCTTAACTTACGCCGCCGCCGCCGCCGCCACCCACAACAAACTCGCCCTTAATTATCACTTCCCAAAAATAGTGACTATTTGTCTTCACACGAATCTCCCCCCAAATCGCCTCTCTCTAGAATCATCCCCCCAAATCGCCTCTCTCTGGAATCATCCCTTCCAAATTTGATTGAGCCACTTGCGGTGAAGGTTGTTAGCGACATTCCACAAGACGGGAACATGTTAGTCTATTCAAATTCTATTTGGATTATATACTTTTTATTAATTTGAATATTTGAAGCGTTAAAACATTCGTTCTAGGCATGGTCACATAAGAATATTAGAAGGTAATCAACGATAGGAATCGAACAAATTATGAGTTTCGATAAAATTAATTTAGTTGGTGTGTCTTAGGTGTTGCCATATGCTGAATTCCACTTCTTAACATTTTTTTTCCTTTACGATATGTGAACATATCTAGGTATACAAAATTTCATGACATGAATATTTAGTTAAACTTAAGACAAAAGATTGGACAAGTTTTAATCAGCTCTTAGTATATTGTCTTGTTATTGAGAACGACACATTATGATTAAAAAAAACGATACATCGCTTACGTCCCTACAATTATTTTCAAGAATTTTGTGTTTATAGCTACAATAAGCTGACCTACATGTTATAATCCCTATAAGTTATTATACCACGGATGGATGAGGAAATTTATGGTATTAGATCAGCCGAACCCGTAACATATGTCATCCTGATTTGTTAGTCATTTTTTGTAATGTAATATGTTCTAATATGGCCCCATTTACATTTTTTGGGTTCGGATGATGCTTGTATATTTATATGCCACCATTTGACCAATGTTGCATGACTCTAACAACATCTTTATTCCTTTGGTCCATACATGATTGCGGCTGTTTGTGATAAAGTTTGAGGAATTGATTATAAACATGGTGATGGATGCAATGGGTCTCAGCTTCAATGCAAAAAAAAAAAATATATATATAGATCTAACCCGCATGTCAACTATTCAAGCATGCCCACGAGAAGATCATTGAAGCATACGATACAAATTACGACCTTGTACCACAATCGTCAAATGTGATAGAAAAATGAAGGGCTTGGTTACCAACCTTTTGTGCAACAATTTCTATGTTAGAACTATATTGTTCAATGCTATTATCATGCTTTTGACTATGTTTTTCGAAATTGAACATTGAAGCATACGATACGAATTACGACCTTGTACCACAAATCGTCAAATGTGATAGAAAAATGAAGGGCTTGGTTACCAACCTTTTGTGCAACAATTTCTATGTTAGAACAATATTGTTCAATGCGATTATCATGCTTTTGACTATGTTTTTCGAAATTGAACATTGGAACATATAGCTTATGTGGTATGTAATAACAAAAATATTCGAGTTCACCCCTAATGACAGGTACTATATGATTTAGTGACATTACGTTTTTCGACTTCCAACATGTATTAATATCAATTCGCTATACCACAGTGGAAAATACTTAGGTTTTGTATTAATATAGATTCACCATGTCACGGGAATCTTCGTCTTCTCCTTCGACGCCAAGCAACAGATATAGGTAGTTAGCGTGTAACTCCAAGTAGTCATTTTGTAGATCTTTTAATTTTTTTGGCAACCACGACAATCATTCAACCACAAAATGTGTGGCCACAATCCAGCACCTTGATCCCTAGTTATTTCCACGTATTTTCATTTTTTTTTCAATCATTTCATAGGGCAATACACAATTTTTATATCATTTTTTTTTTATCTTAATGTAGAAAAGTAATAAATCGGAATAATTTTTTTCAATATAACAAAGCCCCTCACCGTTCATCAATGTTCTTCCTCTAAAACTATAGATCAATTTGTGGCCAAAAAACATTAAATTGTTCATATTAACATATTACTATATGATCAATTGTTTATTCATACATTCAACCGATCACAAATTAATTACAGCATTTTATCATCATAATTTTGAATCACGTACATATTCACGACATTCATGGACACACACATTACATTGTCCATATGATAAAAAGAGTAAGCCATATATCTGTACAAAAATGTAAATCTATTAATGTCAAAAAAAAAAAAAAGTAATAGAAAAAACTTATGTTTTCTCACAGTCTGGACATTAAAAAAAATCTATTTTCAATGTAAAAGCATTACATATTTTGTGCAGTTCAAAGTAGCACCACAATCTGATTTTAGGAAGGAACATTTAATGGATATGCGTCATAAATTAAAAAACTTTTCAGTTACAAAACGCGGTGTTTTATTAATTTTTAGAAGTATATATAAAAATATTAATGAAATAGTTTTTTTGTAATGATGCAAGTACGAAAATTTCTGCTATTTTCGATGTATAAGTTTTGGGCTTTTTCTTATTGGGGTGCATCTTTGGGCTTTTTGTCAAAACTCTTATAGTATAACGGGCTAGAACAGCCCAGAATCACGAAAGTATGACGTCGGATCCAATACGGGTACAATATATATGTCCAAATTACACGTGCACTACTTAATTATACATATGTTTAGGGAATAAAAATAAGTTCGACTTTATGCAATAATGCAAAGAATATTTTGCTTTATGAAAGGAAAATTCCTCTCCAACATGTATAATGCTGTCTATTCTTGATATTTTATATACAAGTGTCTGTGCTATTAATATATATGAACTAGATAGAATTGTTAATAAAAAATTGTATATAGTCGTTACTCTACGCTATTATTGATAGGAATTACTCGAAGAACTTGATTCGAAACAATTTTTTTCATATAGGTTGACCAAAACCTATATGTTGCTTTTTGGAAGGCAAAGCCACTAAGGTATCAACCTAATGGATATAATATCGAGTAGTTTACTTCATTTCATTTGGACATGATGCCCGATCTGAATTAGCATGGCAACATATGTTCAACACCTCGCCTCTTTGAATCCATATTCCATGGTGAATGGTTCATTTCAAGCATATGAAGATTCTTTAAAGAAGGTCAAGGTTCAATTTTTGGGAAAGTTAACTTGATAGCATGAACTTGTAGGGCATAAATGAAAGCGATAGCATTAGAGCGGACCATTTCTATTTTTTGAAATTATAAAACTCGAAAGATCAAGAGGCAAGTTGAGAAGCTATTGAAATTTGAAAGATTCAATTTATCATAAAATGATGTTTATTTTCTAAAACGGTTAACTCTTAACATTTAGAAAATGAAAAATTTTTACTTATAATTTCAAATAACAACTTATAAATTATTATTAACTTACATAGTCTTGTCTGACACTTTATACAAATATATTAGTAAATGTTAACTTTTGAAACCCAGATTACTTGAAAAAAACCTGTAAGCTACGAAATAACTACATTAATCTAGCCAAGTCAATATGGCTCACCGGCTCAGGTGGCTCGGGCTCGGCCTAGGAAAAGCTCGAGCGGGGCCGGCCCATGAAGCTAAAAAAATATATAAATAAAGCTTACAGTTATAATTTTTTAATATATTAATATTTAGTTATTATTTATAATATGTATAAATTGCACAAATTTTAAATTCTTTAAATAAAATTTTAGATTTGTCACGAACTAAAAAAAAAAAAAAAATTTCTGGCCGGCTCGGCTCACTAAGGGTCGAGCCTAAATTTTTTGGCCGAGCTTTTGCTCGACTCGACTCGGGCAAAAAAAAGTTCAAACCATTTTTACTCGAGTCAAGCCCGAACAAAAAGTTTCGGCTCACGGCTCGGCTCGACTCGACTCGTTGACACCCCTACATCAATCTTCTAAGTCAAACCCCGAAAAGATGCATGTTTTACCCGATTTTCTTAATACTTTTATACTTTTTTTTATTGTTTGGCTACGCGAAGACATTTATTGCATTTTTTAGGTAAAATTTAGTTTAAAAAAGAATAACGATATCGATGTAACTAAATATAAGGGTGTGTTTGAGCCACATTATTTTGGAGAATGTATTTTGGAATAGTGGATTGATGGAGAATGTGTGGTTTAAAAAAAAAAGGAAAGTTATTGATGTGGTGGAAAATATTATTTTATTGAAAAATTCGTAGTTGAAAATGAGAATGAAAATTTTAATGTAACTCAAATAATGGTTAAGATAGAAAATAATGTATATTTCTATAAAACATTACCATCATTTGACAATTAAACCTGGGGCTAATGTATGGGGACTGGGCCGGGCTATAGCCCGGTCCAGTACCCAACCTATTTAATTTTTTGTGTAAAAAAAGTTACATATTAGTCCGTCTTGAAATTATTTTAGTCGAATATTAGATCCGTGCTCTTGAATTAAACTTTGTTTTCGTTTGAAAGAATCACTGTACGACTTTAGTATAATTTGACAAAAATGTGAATGTCCACTCATTTGAAGCCAAATCACTTTCAAGGAATAATTTGAAATTGCATGAAGGGGGCCTCTTAACACAATAAAAGAGTAAAGATTTTTTTAGTTTTGAAACATAAATGTTTGACTGACCTCCATTCATATATAATGACTTTAAAGATATATTGACAATGTCAGACGTTCAATCTAACTTGCTAAATATGTCTTCAAATTAGAAACGTCGTCCAAAAAATTGGGTCGAAACAGATATTATTGAAATAATTGATTTATAAAGTAAAAAAATTAAAAATGCGAGCACGAAGATAATGGCATCTGAATCAAGGTTCCACCTTATAGTGCAGTGCAAGTGGAACCTTTTTGACTTTTTATTTTCAATTTGCCCACCATCTTTTTAACTATTCCATTCTCTTCACCCCACCCCACCCCACCCCACCCCCGCCTCTGTTAGTGGTTTTTCAAAGCGCAATGTATACATATACATACGCTGTAGTATCATATTCTTAGTCAACGCCTTTGCCCACCAAAATCACAAGCATTGAATATTAAACAAATCGAAAATTACTATAAAGATCTCCAAAGTCAACTATATCTCTCTCTATCTTCATTTATCTTCTCCTCATCTCTCCGCTCTTCTTTTCTTATTCACCTTCAATACCCAGCTATGAGCTGTTAATTCTGATATAATCTTGTTTCTTTCTCTCTTTTTAAATCTTTATAGGAAATAGTTTTCTGGGTTTCTTGAGAAATGGGCAACGGAATAGCAAAGATTAAATTGTGTTTCGCCGGAGACCCTGGAGAGATTTCCCGGCGTCACGATATAGCCGTATGCTTGACGGACCCTCCTGATGAAGGCTTTGGTCATTCCTTCTGCTACAAACGGCCCGACCCACCTCATAAAATCATCCAAGATGACTCTGCGACAGCGTGCATCCCGGCTACTCAAACGGCGGCGTTTCGCACTATTTCCGGCGCCTCCATCTCCGCCAACGTCTCTACCCCTCTGTCGACGGACCCCTTCCGCTTTGCTAGTTCAACCTCCCTCGATAAGGCCTCGGCTTTTGAAAGCTCCCAGTTTTTCTCTTCTATTCCCCTCCAGCCAATTCCCAGGAATCCAATTTCCTCCGTCAAGTCCGGCCCGATCTTGAGGAATTCGGTCCCGGGTTCTGGCCCGATTGAGCGTGGATTTATGTCTGGCCCGATTGAACGCAGCTTCGTTTCAGGCCCGTTGGAGAACCAGTTTGATCAGTTGCAGAGGTACAGGCCCAAATCCAAGAAATGGGCTGTGATTAACAATTTGAAAAAGGTGATATCAAAATCATTACAGGGTTTATCTAAAGAATTGAATAATAATGAGCATAATAATGGTATATCTAGTGGGAGTCATAGTGGTAATAGCAGTACTATTACTAGTAATAATTTGAGTAGTCAAGTGAGTTTAACTGATGATAATGATGATGTTGGAAATGAATCCTTTGGGAGTCAAAATGTACAGTGGGCACAGGGAAAGGCTGGTGAAGATAGAGTTCATATTGTGATTTCTGAGGAACATGGATGTGTTTTTGTTGGGATTTATGATGGTTTTAGTGGACCTGATGCCACTGATTTCTTGTTAAACAATCTTTATTCCAATGTTTACAAGGAGCTTACTGGATTATTATGGTTCGACAAATCAGAATCGTGCGAAAACACCGTCGATGGTCAGTCGTTTATGTCCAAGAGTTTGGATAGTAAGGAAAGGGTGGAGTTGGATAGAAAGTTAAGGGAGAAATTGAGTAATTTGGAGGCTGATGTGGTTCAAGGAAACACTACTGTTAACCATTTGGGGGTGTTGAAAGCTCTATCCGAGGCATTGAGGAAGACTGAAGCATCGTATTTGGAAATCTCTGATATGATGCTAATGGAGAATCCCGAGTTGGCCTTGATGGGATCTTGTGTTCTGGTTATGGTGATGAAGGGTGATGATGTATACTTGATGAATGTTGGGGACAGTCGAGCAGTTTTAGCAAAAAAAGCTGAGAACGATGGGAAGATGAGGAAGGATTTAGATGAAATGCTTTACTGCGATGAATTTGAGAATGTGCATAACTTGAGTTCTTGTCAGCTCACAATGGATCACAGTACATCTGTTAAAGAGGTAATAAACATATTTCTTTCCTCTTGTATAAGGATGATTGTCTGGTTTTTAGGTCCTCTGTTCAATGTCATGTGCTAAATTTTCTATTTGTTTTATGTCCCAGGAAGTTAGAAGGATTCGAACTGAGCATCCAGACGATCCCTTGGCGGTTTTCAATGAAAGAGTGAAAGGTTCATTGAGGGTCACTCGGGCTTTTGGAGCCGCCTTCCTCAAACAGGTACAATTGTTTCTAAGCTTATTTTCGAATTTCAGGATTCATATTTTTCTGAGTTTTTGTCCTTGTATTTTTGCTTTCATACTCGTTTGTTAAGATTGTTAATGTTCATCTACCTTACTTTTACAGCCCAAATGGAACAATGCTCTCCTGGAGATGTTCAGAATCGACTATGTTGGAAATTCCCCTTATATTTCCTGTTCCCCATCACTTTGTCACCATAGACTCGACCCGATAGACAAATTTTTGATTTTGTCTTCAGATGGCCTCTATCAGTACTTCACAAATGAAGAGGCTGTTTCTGAAGTAGAAATGTTCATGACTACGTTTCCTGAAGGCGATCCTGCTCAACATCTTGTCGAAGAAGTACTATTTCGAGCTGCAAAAAAAGCTGGTATGGATTTTCATGAATTGCTTGATATCCCACAAGGAGACCGTCGAAAGTACCACGATGATGTCTCGATTATCATTATTTCTTTCGAAGGAAGGATATGGCGTTCATCAGTGTAACTAGAATTAGAATAAGAGATAAAAGTTGGGGAAAAAAATGTTATACAGGAAGGTTAAGTAATTTTTTTGTTTTTTACTTTTCTTTTGATACAAATTAGGTTGCAAATCAAGATAGAAACTGTTCTATGTTAGTATCAGTTTGTGGGGATTGTTAATATTGATAACACCTAGTTTTTTCTCTCCATTTCTTGAATTATGATGATTTTTTCAAGATTTTGTAAATTTTGGTACTGCTTGAGGTTCACATTTTTCTTCAAGAAGTGCCTTATAAATGGAAATATACATTATATACTATCAAACTAATCAGATTTCTTCAATTTTTTTAGAAAAAGTTCATATTGGTTGTAAGCCTACTGTGGCCTAACTACTTCCTTCCAGTTTCATTGCTGAAATATTAGTAACTGCTCCTTCAACTTGTTCTATCATATTGATTGTTCTTTGCTTTACCTTTTTTTCCATTTAATGTTGAAAAAAGGTTAGGTGGAAACTGACTACCAATTGAATGGCTGAAATAATGAAATTAGGAGAGTAGTTCTTCAGTTTGAATTTGAAGTTTCCAGATTTTCTGAATCAACTTAATGCATTTTGGGTCCCCTTTGAGATGAGTTTTTGAAAAGTCAAAAGTTGATTCTGAGACTAAAAAGTTACTTTTGAATCTATTTGAATAATTTTTTAGAAGCGCTTGTTTGGTTAGAATAGCATTTAAAGAAAATGGTTTAAAGTAACTTTATCAGCAAATTCTTCTTCAAGAAACAAAAGCAAAAACCCTACCAAACAAACTCTTACCACATTTTGTTTTGGGTATTCATCTTAAATAACAAGGGATTGAAGTTCTATTCCAACAAGAGAATGCTTGAGATTCTATCCACTATTGAAAACCGGATAGTACAATAATTAATGTTGTTTACTATTATCAAATTCATCATACTAAACATGTCACAAGGACAATTATAATTCAAAACAAACATTGGGCAAATATCACAATTAGTTCTATTTTGTTATTTCATTCAGTTCAATTTAATTTAGCATATCAAATATGTCATGATACTGTCCAATGATATTCAATCACATTTAAGACACTGGACAAAACAATGAAAATGCATCACAAGTATTCAAGTATAAATTTTTAAGTACAACGTATCAAATATCATGATTGTTTCAATAATCGTTGCTTTCAACTTATATATGGATATGTCTTGACATTATAAGTGAGAAAACATGAAGCTCATAGGGAATATGGAATTTGTCAAATGACTAAGCATTAGCGCGTTCATGATTGTGTTTATCCACTCCAGCTTGCCAAGTGCACGACTTTTTGGACATATTATAGATTTGTGGAGATATTCAAACTTCACATCATTCGAACGTCTACTTGGAAAATTAATTAGTCAAATTCGAATTAATACAAGTGTTAGATCGAACTAAGATATTTAAGCGGAAAAATTGAAAACAGGTCCAATTATAAATTTCAAATGTTAAAATGTTAAAATCAACTAAGAACACAAAGTCGATTTTTATATCCAGGCCGGTTTATATTCGAAAGGTTGATTCGGTTCATGTTGATTTGACCATTTGACCTTTGACCCCTTGTGGGTTTCAATAAAAAATATTGGTTTCATATACGTCAATATGTAAAGGAAATACAATGCAAATTATACATATATTAAGTGAACACGCATTTAGGTAAATTTGAACATATTTTACGTAAACATAATGATTCTCATGTTCACGAGAGTAATATGACTTAGAACTTGTTTGGCATGTCTTTTGAGATTCAATGGCTATTTTTGAACTTACTTGGTTAATTTTAGAAAAGTGTTTCTTTAGTTGAAAGAACTTTTCGTGAAAGCTAATACAAACACAAATTAAACTAACTTTCTCAAGAATCTCTTTCGCAAATAGAAGCAAACGTCCTATTAAACGGTCCTTAAACGTAATTATTAACGACTTAATTACTTTGAATCTTTTATTGAATATATAAAATGACGAAATAAAATGATGAAGTCCTTGAGATAATTAAGTGCGCATGGAAAGAAACAATCCATAGTTGACCAAATACTAGGCAACAAAAGTGTTGCATAAGGTACCTAAATGTTTAGTTGTTTGATTGTATGATTTGTTGGAGGATGATGCAAACACAACTGTGGTAGGTTTCTAATAAATGTAATGGTTGCCCAAAAATATTAGATTCGTGAACAAACCTTTTCTAATTAAATAAATATGAAGACAATTGCTCGTGGTTTTGGTATCTCTCACATCTCGTGACCTATTTAAAGTTTTAGCTCACGTTTGAGCTTCATTTTTTTAAAAATAATTGTTTTGGAAAATGCCTCTTTATATAATATATGATTAAAAAGTAAGGAAAAAAATTGAATTTACGTATAAATTAATTACTGTGTGATTGAAAATGAACATGAAAAAAAAATTAAAAATAAAACTCAAGGCAGAGACTTATCGTCCAAAGCAAACTTGTTTGGTGTAGTTTTAATTAATATTTGTACTATCACTATCCAAATTAGAGGCCGTGTTTGGAACCACTATTGTGATGTTGACACTCCTCTTATTCAGTTATTTCATCTCACCTAAAAAGTGGACCCAATTCCATAAAATTTTATGGTCCAATTTTTAATTTTTTTCCCTTTTTTTTATAAAGGACAAAATGTCAGTTTCCACATCTCGGGGAAGGAGGTTGAATCTCATCTCGACCACGGAAGTCGAACTAGAATTAGAAATTTTCGAGAATTTATAGCTAGAGAGTACTAATCGATTGTGGTACACACAACTCGGTTCATGCTTCGTACACAAATTTTCCCCATGTTTGAACTTGTCAAGTCAAAATACAACAAATGGTGTTTTGATAATCAAATCTACAGTCAAAGGCGATTTCTAGAAGAGTGGAAGCAATTGGTCACAGTCGGATAGTAGATGTAGCGTTTACATAAGCATTCAATACACAGCATTTGCACGTAGCCATGCAAGAGGGCTGGCTGCAACCACAAAATAAACTGGTCCATGCTCAAATCTTGGTTGGTTTATAATTTTTATTAATGATTTTAGTCACATTTCTTAGCCCCTCTTTAGTTTAAAGTTCAATAAAAGTTTAAATCATAACCAATAATAAATTTTAACTATATATTTTCTAGGACCTACAACGTTTATTAACTTTTGAATCAAACATTTCATCTACTTTTATCAAATTTTTTAAAAAATCTGACTAATCGTTTTGAATATGTAGGTTGTTCTTTCAATATACAATAAGACAATCGTCAAAAGAAGAAAACGGAAATCAGAACACTCTTTATGCCGAATTCTCAAATGAAAAAATTCTCTTGTAAAAACAATGTTCTAAAAAACGTCTAAGCGAAACAGGAGCAAAACAATTCACTTGCGCCTTTTCGCACTTTTTTTTCATGCCTAATCGTGCCTAGGCGCACTTTTTTTTACGCGTTTTTCTTTAATTATTAAATAATTTTTAGATTGATTTAAAAAATTAAAATAATATTAAAATAAGGAAAAAAAAATTTAAGCTTTTTTACTCCTAGATCGAAGCTTGATTTCAACGCTCTATGCTTCTTTAAACATGGCGTAAAAGTATCGTCTTTGACTAATGGAAATCTTCGAGATCACAGTGTTGAAGGTAGCAGACACAAAAACAGAATTTTGTAATAAAATTCAACATTTGACTTGTTCACGAGAAGCACCAGACATCATCAATGAAATGAAAGTCAGTTTCTAAAATTAGCAAAAGGAGACGCGTATTCTTCTGCATGAAGCAACAGTAAGAAAAATAGAAAAACGACCATGAAAATAATATTTGAGTTTTAGTGATTTTCATGTTTGTGTAGGTCAAAATTGTGTACATTATCTATCATAGTAAAATGCTTCCGCGAAACATAACGACAACAAATTAATCCTTATTAATAAATTTGGGATCAACTACATATTTCTAGATTTACCGACAAATCCAAAGCAGTTAAAGACTCTTAAATCCAAAGCAGTTAGATTCTTGAATACATTATCTATCATAATAAAATGCTTCTGTGAAACAAAACGACAACAAATTAATCATTATTAATAAATTTGGGATCGACTACATATTTCTAGATTTACCGACAAATCCAAAGCAGTTTGATTCTTAAATACCCGAACAGATATATTCACTGGTCTATCCCTCCCTCTTCTAACCTGTTCCCAACACAGAGAAAGTATGAAACCACGTATTTACACGAAAATTGAATCACAAAGCTGAGGGATGCTAAGATGGATCCCCCAATCGAAACACTGTACTTAATTTCGGGTGAAGCCATTACCTTAATCTTCTTGCTTCCAAAATTTCCTTGGTCATTCTATCCGCAGTACCGAGAAACATAGTAGAACCACCACTATGTACAATCATTCCATGATAGAATTGTATGTTGTCCCATGGATGCCAGCAGCTTCCATTCCAATCATCAAAGGTTGAAAAAGAACTTCAGGGCATTAGAAAAGCTCTTTCCCGAGAGTAATCACTTGACCATCAGATAACTAAAAGTTCTTCTCAATAGAAGAATTCATCTTGGATATTTCCATTTCCTGCTCAAAATCAAGAGTAATGTACGCTAATTTCTCCTTCATGTCCGTAACAATTTCCTTCTCAGCAGAGGTAACAAAAAATCACCCACTTTCAGTGAGGATTTTTGCTAACTGGTCTGTGAGATCACAACCAGGAAGTCACGATGAAGTATAGCATGTGGAAGTGCATAAACTTCATAAATGGGGAGAGTATGGCCAACACCGTCTACACCTGCAGGAGAAGCACCAAACTCTCACTTTCCATTTAAACCAGCGTGACAATAGAGGCACAGATCATTAGTATTTAATGAGAAAGCCAAGGCTACTTTATGTTGGCATATATAAGAAATAATTTAGAATAAAATCATCCAGTAAACATGATAATAACCATTGTATCAGAAGCTTGTATATGCGTCCACTGGAGAGCTTGGATCAGCACATCATTCGCTGTTCCTAACTTCAAGATCTAACTTAAAACTAAAAAAGGTTTTTATAATTGGTGAAGAAATTTTTCCGAGTTTCAGATTCACATATTTTTTTCCCTAAAAAATGATCACCTTACAAAAACTTACTATATACCTTGAACATGTGTACAAATTCATATTTAAAATGACTCAACTGGACGTGCCCAGATAATACCTGCATCGATTGCACTTGATATTGCATATAAGCAGAAAAAAATTCTCTAGTTAAATCAT
The DNA here is from genome assembly GCA_903798385.1 of Fraxinus cuspidata. Taxonomy (NCBI): domain Eukaryota; kingdom Viridiplantae; phylum Streptophyta; class Magnoliopsida; order Lamiales; family Oleaceae; genus Fraxinus; species Fraxinus cuspidata. Next base: position 24,266 of record CAIGRP010029540.1, on the reverse strand, counting down.
CGCATCAAATGAAAGGATATGCATCTCAAGAATAGCTTGCACAGAATTTCTGCCCAACTCCTACATGCTGAATGAAAGCATGTAATACAACTAGAGAAATGATATCTTGATATTCTTCTCCCAACCATCAATAGTTCCTGATTCTAATGAAAAATACAAATGAAAAAACAAATAGTTTTCATCTGTCAGAAACTAATCTCAAGGTACCAGTCATTTTTCTTTTTGTATGTATTAATCTAATTCAAAATTACTCAACATGACAAATAGCTAGCATATAATTGCATCATATCTTATCAATAGTTTGTGACTGAACAATTTAATGGCAATCTTATAAAACTTCTTAGAAAGCCAGTACTTATTAACTGAATGAACTAACCAGTTGTATGACCACTGGCATACAGAGATTAAACAGCCTGGAGAATAACGTACATGGCAGTGGAGTTGAAGGTTTCAAACATAAACCGAGTCATCTTCTCACGGTTTGCTTTGAGTAGAGAGGTTCCTTTGAGGAGAATTGGATGTTCCTCTGGAGCAACACGGAGTTCTTCATAGAATGTGTGATGCCATATCTTCTCAATTTCATTCCAGTTACAATACCATGATCAATGGGGTACTATAAAATACCACACTTGGACAGGGCCTCGTCCTGAATATATGCATATTTCTGCCCCCATGCCAACCATCATGCTCATGTGACATGGGCGACCAATAATGCTATGAAACACAGACCTGGGAGCATCATCACCAGTAAACCTAGCCTTAAAGAATATCAATTATACATCAATATAAAAAAGTTCATTGACATGAGAGCAAATGCATACAATGTCTCTCATTGACGAGAAGGTAAGGCACTCATTCGAAGGTAAATCACAAGAGATTTGCTAACTTCATTATTACCTAGACCATTCCAAGGTAAATCACAAGATATTTGCTAACTTCATTATTACCTAGACCATTCCAATTCCAATTCCATTGTCACAAACAAAAGGTCTGCCATTTATGTGCTGATCTGCCAAAAGAACAGCAACACCATCAATCAAATCCAAAAGCCCCATTGAAGATAAACACGTTAGTTGTTCCCATCATTCTGATTTGTGTAGGTAAATCAGTTTTCCTTTTGCAGTGTGGTTATTTACTTCATTGGCAAACCCCTACAGTTCAAATGAACAATGTTGTTCTAGTCAATCCTATACAAAGATATACGAATTCTATGAACAATGGGAAGCTTACTTATCAAAACACGAATTCCATTGGAAGATAAAATCATTGGTTGAGAAACCCATTCAAGGAAAGAAATACAGATGATTAAATCCTCCATTTATATCATTGGAAGTGGTACTTTTTAAAAAAATAAAAGAAGAGTCTTTCTTGCTTTTATATAAAAGTATCTCCTTCGTGGACTGAGGTGTCTCAATTTGAAGAAAAGGACTCCATAGTCTTCATAGAAACTAATGGATAGTGAAATCACAGTCCTGTCCGTGGATACTGCCTCAAAAAAATTCAATAATAATAATAATAATAATACTTCAATTCTAACTAAATAGCTCATTGGATTCATTTCCTCTCTCATTAACCATTTCATTTAAAACTGCCACACAACTTAATAAAAGGTTAAAACTAGACTCCCAAGTCCCCACCCACAACTTCTGTCTCGCGCCTATATAGCTATTTCTACTTCTACTCAAGCTTTCCCCTCTTACACTGTGTAACAAAAACCATGACTTTATTGGCTACCTGGTTCCGTCCTCTAAAACACGAAATTGGCATAATTAGCTGTAGCACGTTAGCAAATATGCATCCAAGAAAAAAAAAAAAAAAGAACTCAAACAGGATTCTCTGAAAAAATAAGTCTTCACACTAATGATGTCAAAATTGGCCACACTGCAATGTCATTACATTTGACAAACCACACACATTATATAACAGAAAAAGGGGTAATTTTCTAATATTAAACTTATTAACTTCACCGCACTCATCCGAATCCATGAATTCAACAGTTACATATGTGAAATTGAATATATATATATATATATATATAACATCCAAGCTGAAAGCCAATATGTGAAATGATGTATTATCCAATATATTCTGGCTAAAATAATACTGCAAATTTTAACAGTCGATATCAAAACTCGGATAGAGTAAATCATATATATTAGGAAAAGGGTAATGATGAGTGTATTTTACTCATTGAATTAGCACTATTAAAGCATAGTTCTCGGTTTGTTCTTGAGCACTTTTGAGTATTTCAATGTGTTTGTTCGTGTTATTTTGTAGTGTAAGTGACTTGGTGAAAATGGCGTATTTTGGAGCTTGGAATGGAGTTAAATTGTTGATCATGGGTGGAGATAAAAGAAGAGAAAAATAAAGTAGAAAACGAGGCCAAGAGCGAAGGAAACACTAGTAAACGAGGCCACAAGCGAAGGAAACATATGGGCGCCTAAGGAGAAAAACCAGCAGAGAGCTGGGCGCCGCGACGCCCAACCAAATGAACAGAAGCAGAACAGCTAGCACCGCGCCGACACAGGTGCCGCAACCCAAACTTAAAGAAATCCCAGAATTTTGGAAGGTTTTCGGCCCAATCTATTCCCAATTTGTCTTGAAATTTCAAAACGCTAAAATATAACCCTAGAGATCACTTTGAAAAAAAATTGAAGAGAGCAAGATTCAAGAAGTCAAGGAGAAGGCAAAGGCAACTTGGCGAAGAAGATTGATTCAACCATCCAAAAAATAGTTTTATCTTTCTTTTATTCATGTTATTCTTTATGAATTGTATATATTTCATATTTCATATCGTAAACTAAATAATTCTTCTAGGGTTTGATTAGCCAAAACTTGAGGATGTGATTTTATTTTATTTTTGCTATTTTTATGAAATTTTCATTTCCATTTATTTGTCATTGATTTAATACTTTCAATTAATTGTTCACTAATTAAATGATTAGATGCTAGTTAATTTCGGCACTCGAGATAAAGGAATTTAGGTGCAATCACAACAATATCACAATTTAGATTTTATGGGTTTCAAAAGAAAGTACAGAGTCTATGAAGCTTGTTCCATATAAGATTCACGATGTTGATCAATCTTGATTTTAATTCGGAATTGAGATATTGAAATTAATTTCTAGAATTAATTTTTACCCAACATTCGAAAGAGGGGGTAGAATTACATTAGAGTTCTTGCTTATAAACATGAAAAATTGGTTAGAGATAACTAAGTTTTTGAAAATTAAATTTGATTATTAAATGAAATCATACCCTAGGCTTTCTTATCTTGATTATTCTTCTCCATTGCATTTGTTATTCGTGACCACATTCATTACGTTAGCTTAGTTAAAACTATTGATTCCAAATTTCATTCATTAAGATAAAATAAGAGCTACACAGACAATTATAATACTTGGTACTTAAATATCAATCTCTATGGGTTCGACACACTAACTCCATTATTATATTACAAAACTTGACACAGTACACTTGCAATATATTTACAATACATAAAGCGCGTGACGGGTAATTAGCACATAACTTCCTTACCTTTCACTATTGTGGAAAACGTCTTTACTTTTCATTTTTTGGTATTTTCACTCTTATTTCTAAATTTCATTGCGCAAACAATCATTTTCATTCATTTCTCAATTAAAAGTTGTGAAATGACAAAAACACACTTTTATTTAAATAAAACAAAAAGAAAAAGAAAGAACTAATTGCAACCATAAATCCCAATTTTTTTAAAAAGTGCAAATGAGTTCCAAATAAATTATTAAAAGGTTAATTAGCATGTAATGTCCTATCTTTCACTATCATCGTAAAAAAACATCCATACTTTTCTCTTTTTTTTCCCACTTTCATTACACATTTGATAGCACAAACCATTTTGATCCATTTTCATTGAATTTTTCAATAAAAAACTGTGAAATGACAATATAAAATGTCAGAAACCTGCAGACATCTCAATAAAGAAATCATCGAAACCCAGTATTAATATGTACGAGCAAAGTGAACACACACACAAATATGCAGAGTCATAAACATACAGCGAAAGTTACAATGAATTATGTTCACCAGTATAACGCGAATCAAACTTCCAGAAGAAACGATATGAGAATAGATTGATTCGTGTATTATGTATGACAAAAAGTGCAATCTCTGAAAGAATTGTTACCTTTATAACGATTCCAAAACCCTGGGAGTGAATTGAAGGATTCGCATCTCTGGAGAATGAAAGCGTCTCCTCAGATTCAAAAACGTACACCACAGAACTCGAACGAAATTCACCAATAACGCGCTGTTAATGACTCTTGCTTTTATCCGCTAGTTTAATTGACTGATGGATCCGACAGTCACTGCTTGTTTTTGAACTACAATATTTTTAATTTATTTTTTTCTTTCTCCAAATGGTGACTTTTCCTTTCATTTAGAAATTCAAAAATGCAAATCTTCATTGATAGTAAAACTTACCCCCGTGCAAACTTTACCCCATGTAGTGATGGTAACCCGCCCCGCCCTGCCCCGAATGGGGCAAAAAAACTCGCCCCGAACGGATTGGCGGGGCGGGGTGGGGTGAAGAAAAAATTTAATAAACTATTATTAAAAAAAAAACTGAAAAAATAAATTTAAAATGGGGCGGGGCGGGGCGGGGCGGGGCGGGGTGGGGAATTCGCGGGGCCCCCGCCCCGTTGCCATCTCTGACCCCATGCTTCAAATCAATATTAGGGTTATCGAATTCGATAAAATTAATGGGATATGAATTTAGGTTCGATAATCCGATTATAATTTGAATTCGATAATCCATTAATTAAATGGATCAAATATAAATATTGGTTAATCAGATCCGATTTGTTATAAATAATTGAATTGATAAAATATTTTTATAACATGTTATTTGTCACTAAAATAAATAAATTTAGAATAAAAAAAGTCATCAAATTTAAAACACAAAAAATTTGAGAAATTTATAATTATTAAATCCATTTAAGAATTGGACAAATTGGGGAAAAATAAATAAATTAAAAAAAAAAGTTGATTCCAACATTGATTTTTTTTCTAATTTCTTTAATTTCGGATAGGATTATCGGATCAAATATCCGATAACATAGCAAAACGAATATGAATTTAGCAATGAAAAATTTGTTGGATTATTGGATCGGATATATGGATATCTAATCCATATCCGATCCAATTATAGCCCCAATCAGTATAATATGTGACTGTCACGTAGTTATTTAATTACACTTACAAAATGTTAGGAACTCAGAATGAAATTTACCTTAAAATCTACTATTAGAGCATTTTCTAAAGATTTTCTAAATAAAAAATGATCTTTTTTTCTAAAAATTAATGCTTAAAAATAAGTTTCGATGGATTCTATATTTTAATTTTTTAAAATAGAGAGTGAGTTTGACTTTCCAAATTTAGAGAGTCAAGATCACTCTCTAATCTTATCATCTGTTTGAGCCTCATTTTCGGGGATAATATATTTTGAAATAATGATTTTTTTTAAAAATGTATAGTTAAAAATAAGAAAAAATTTTGAATTTATATGTAAAATTATTTTATGAGAGAATGCTTTAAAAAAAAATGGAAGCCAGACATAGGTTTAAATTACAGTAATTGCATTTAAAAAGTCACAAATTTTCAATATTCTACTTTTTAAACTATTCAAACCACATTAAATTGATCGATCATTGACATATAAAAAATTTTTAAGAAGAGTAAAAAAAGAGAGCATTGTTGAAATGCATAAAAAAAAATTGACTCTGTAAATTTAAAGATGCTCTATATAATACATAAAATGATCTTTATAAATAAAAAGTCTCTTACAGATGTTCTAATCACCAAATTTAAAATTCAGAATCTTGTGATATTTGGACTGAGTGAATAAATGCAAGGGCTTAAATAAAAGAGTTTGAAATGTTTAAATAAGTACTATGAAACCAATATCTCATTTGGAAGTGACACGTTAAATTTATTAATATCATCTCATAAAGGCTAACGTTGTCATATATCTCAGCAATATCATTTAATTTACCAATGAAAACCTAAAGAGTGACTAAAATGAAACAAAGTTCGATAACAATCTATGTTACAAAAAGGCTTTTTCTATTGGCTTTTTATGCCTTTGAAATGAGTTGGTGGGCAAATAAAGACATGACCTTAGTGTTTGAGAAAGAAGATATTATCTTTGCTTTTCAAAAGGCAATCAAGAAAACACAATTTTAAGAGACATATTATAGTGGAGAACATGTCCTTCCTTGTAATCTAAGAAACACCCATGCAATCTTCACCACGTCAACAGCTGCAAAATCATTCATCTTCAAAGTAAAAGTGAAAAAGATAAAAAAAAATTGAAAAAAAAAAAAAAAACCCCCACTTTAAATTATTGTATGATTGAATTACCTTGTGCTACATGCAAACTTAGGTATGGAATAGGAGAGTAAGAAAATGGAAAGAGTCGTGTGAGTAGTGTAAAATTGAAGTGATGTGGCAACATTAAATTGTAGAGCCAATTATTGAGACAATCGATCTCGATTTCTGAGATAGAGAGTACATTCTATATGATTGCAATTTGTGATTTTTCTCTTATTATTTCAATAAGCAAATCAAGAAATTAGTCTCAACAATAGCGACATTATTTGATTAGATATTATAAATTTTGAGATACTTCAACTTTAGTATTAGCTAGTAATAGAAAATGGCAAATAAAGAAAATATGTTATCAACTAGTCTCAAAATTCACTTCAGTTAAAGATAAATGTATTAAATAGGTATTCAATAAAAATACTTGTTTAGTACCTTAGTAAGTGCATTTATGAAAATATAACTATATTAAGTTTCCATATTATACTATATACTTCGTTATCGCTAACACCTACATAACAATAATATTGTTTTCTCTCTCTCTAGACGTAGGATTAACATAATGAATTTTATTAATCAAGTTTTAAAACGCTAACCGTAGCTTAATTTAGGAGGGGGCAATTAGTGATAAATCATTGTATAATATATCCAAATGTCAAATTTGAATTTTTATTTTATTTTTTTATTCAAGTGTTACATCCAAAATGATGTCGCACCTTGGCGCATAGGACAAAAATAACGAACATAAAATTATAGACTCCATAGGGATTTTTCAACCTACATGAGATAGACTTGTTTGTCTTTCATCATAATTTTTTTTTATAATTTTAAGATCAAAGTCAAAATTTAATTTTAATAAAACATTTTGTAAAATTCAAAATTATCCCTCACTTTATTCACCACCAATTTACTCTACATTATAATTCTAACAATTTATAATGAAATCTAATCAAGCTAGCAAGCAATTACTAAAAGAATAGACAGAGTCATTAAACATCAACTTAACACAAAAGGCTGCTAAACTAATAGTAGCTTGTTATGTACGCTTTACTAATATATGTGGGGTTGTTCAACGAGTGAAGAGTGAAGGGTCGACTTTGAGATTGAGATGGCTTGGCAAGAAAGTTAATGTATTCTTTCTCTTCCATGTATAGCTTATGTTTGGATAAACTTATTAGTAATTTATAATTTTAAGTGAGAATGAAGTTTTAATTTCAGACACACATTCATAATACTTTCTATTTATTATCTACACGTTTCGTAAGATTCACTACTTTTTGCATTATAAGTTCCTTACAACTTAACCAAACTCACGCTTAGAGAGTCATGGGCTACAAAATCATTCAATTCGAGTATAAAATTTATTTAGATACCATCATTTAATTTGTGCACGCCACTATAACAACTGTTAAATATATTAATTGTTTATCTTAAGAGTATATTAGTCTTTTTACTTATTTATCAACAAAACTATTTAAATTTAATTTTCTTTGCATTTTCATTAAGCAATTAATCAAGAAACCCTAACTTTTTTTCTTTTCTCACTAATTTGTTTGTTGACTTTAACAGCAACCTCGTGTCCAATCACCCCAATTAGTTAATATCGAATGATGCACATCGTCTCTTACTAAGCCCATATTTGGCTGTCAATTTTAAAACTCATTTTTTCAAACTCATTCTCACTGTATATTTCATAAGATCCACAACTTTTACTTTCATCAAATTTTATCAAAATCTATTGAAAATTAGATATTTAGCAAAATCAAACGGGCTAAAGAGAATTTTAGAAAGGTAAACTCGAGAATTTAACCAAGCTGACATGGGGTGAAAAGGTAAAGGACTAAACCGGCAAGATGATTGTGAGAAGTGGGACCCATTGTGCTAATCTCATTAACTAAACCTTTAATTGCGTGTAATTAATACCTTTCTCGCATTTCACGACTCTTGCATTCCGCCTCCGATTACCCGGTGCCTTGCACACGGACTTTATACTGTTTCATCTCGTGAATTCTTGTATCACGATACGCGAGAATAGTGATACGATGGCCTAAACCAATTTATCATTGATTACAGTAATTAACTTTAACCTGAATGTTTTTCGTTCACTGTCTGTTATTTTCTAAATTATAATATCTATTTTATATTATTAACAAAAAAATTATTAAACATTTGTTGACTATTGATTACAAAATGACATGGGGGTGGCTAACTGGCCATACAATAGTTGTCGAAGGGATGAGTGTATTTGACCACTTATCCACTGCTCATTAATTTTGGTCATCGTCTCTCAGAATTATATAGGCATTGATTGGATGTCCCACAAAAGCCCCGAGACACTATTTTTTTCAAACGCACTAGGAATTCATTCGTCTACAGGTTACTTCGAGGCATTGGTCTATATATAAATGTATTGGGTTAAAAAAACAATGATGCCATTTTCAAGATAAATATTCCCAAAAATAATAACTAGTATTAGCATTTAAAGACGAGTTAGAATAAACACTCCAATTGTGAAAAAAGGCATTGATGCGGATTTTTAGTTACAATTGATATACATAAGTCAATAACAAAGAGCATACAATTGGATTCGAGGTAGCAAAAGAAGGTAACGCGTGAGCCACTTAATTTCCATGTCTAAAAACAAGCTGATAAGAGCCACCTCTTGGCTCACGACTAGCACAATGTTGTGAGCAAATATGCCTAGCGGCAAGCTCGGATTGCTAGGCTTGTGATCAGAGCAAACCTTATTAAAGCGATTACAACTTAAACACTCGAGCCATTGGGATACACAAAGAGAGGCCATGGTCTTGGCCAAAATTTGTGGTAGATCTTGCTTTCCATTTTTTTAAATCAACAAACAAGAATTAGGTATGGTGAATCGAGTAGATTCGTGTTGGGCCTTATTCTTTTATAGATAGTTCAATTTTATCGGTCTACCAAAAATATTAATCGTATAAAGCTTCTGCTTAAATGCTTTGATCGCTTTTACTTTTCCAATTACAACAAATGCTTTTTCCCCCTTCCTTTCTTGCACCCTACCTTTTTTTAGCATTATTCAATCTATTTTCTCCCTTATGCTATGTTAACATGGAGTGTGATTATGCATGCTCATGTATCTTAACAAGTTTACCAAAAAAGTTCAAAAAAAAAATTAAAAACATCGTTTCCATTTTCAGTTGGGAATCGTAGCTAGGTCAGTAACCACCATGTGGTTTCTTAAAAAGATGCTTCAAATTTTCAAGGTCAAAGGTCAATATTACTCTAGGCTTTCATATTTCTCTACATTTGGAATAATTGGTAGGGGCCAAATAAATGGAGGTTTGACCATTAGCTGTGGCCCCCCTCCCCTCACCCCACCTAATGAAAGAGGAGTTCACTAGCTTGCACCAACTAAATAAGTTGTTCGAGTTTTCCCTTCAAAAGAACAGAATTTTAAGTATTGTTGCCCATGAATTGTAGTATCATGTTCCGAGTTTGAAGTTCAATTTGCACACTTTTTCCAACATTGTCTTATTATCACACTAATAGTTAGTACTAATATATATATATATATAATCTATCACATAATGTCACATAAATTGATGATCTAGTACCACTAGTGCTAAATAACATTATTCAATGTACAATTCTCTCCATCATGAATATAGATAAAAACAAACATCTAACCTTCTTCGGGGTGGCCGAGTTGGTGGAGTAGGTGAGTGCGGAGACCGAAGGTCACGAGTTCGAATCCACTGCCAACACTTCCTCGGTCAAGCCCGTCGCACAGGGCTTGCCTAGTGCGGTTTATCTCTCCTGTGTGGTTTGCGGGCTATTACACATGGAGCGAAGTTTACCCAGTGCGCACTCACGAGTAGCGGCTGCGGGTTCCTACGTCAAAAAAAAAAAAAAATCATCTATCTTAATTGTAATTATGTTACATAACTTGAACTAATTAGCAATTGAATACAAGGAAAAATGACTCGACACAACCCAACCCGCCTCTAATCACCATTTTGCTAATATTAATTTATGTTGTTTTATTAAATAAACAAATCCCTAAAATAGCCGAAAAACGGCTGTTGACGGATATTAAAGAAAAGGGTTCCACATGGCATGTTATCTTTGGTCTTGGATTTAGTCGAAATAATGTAATGTGAAGTAGTAACATTTGCCAGCACCGCCGACCGATTTGTGTTTTTGGACAAATTCAAATTTGCAATCCTTCAATCCCATGAACTCTTCTTGGGAACATCCATTAAAAACATTTGCTTGTCCATACATGAGTCATCCCTATAATAAAAAATAATGCTTCTCAAATCTCAAATTGTCGATCACAGCTTAAGATTAGACCAGCTAGATTCCATAAACTAGACGGCAATAACATAATCAAATTAGAACGATCAGAATAATCAAGAACAGTAGTACTACAATAAGAAGATTGCCATTCTTGTACTCTATTGGTAAATGCAAATGACAACAACCTTGTTTCGCTCTCGATGGTTCTTGATAAAAATGAATTACTCAATATGTTCATAGTGGAGTTATTCCCCTTGTGCAGGGGGAAAACTCATAGATTACATTCAAGTGCTGCGTTGATAACACATGTATGGTGATTATTTCTTTTTGGTCAATAACCAATGTAAAAATGACAAGAAATACCATGTAAAAAGCATAATTTTCCTGTACACCAAGCAAGACTTGTTCATAGTGAGAACGATCAGAATAGATAGTGAATTTTCATTCTTGTACTCTTTGGTTAAAGGGCAACAACCTTGTTTCACTCTCAATAGTTCTTGATCGAAAGAATAAAAAAAAAAAATTTTATTTAGTTCATGTTTGGTGGGGACTAAAATTAGATTTTTAGTAGATTTTGATAAAAATGTATGATTGAAATATTGTGGGTCTTATTAATTATGTAACTAAAATTAATTGTTGACCCTGATTTAGATTTAATTTTTACCAAACCGGTGCTTCTTGGAATGTCATGTTTCAAACGCGTAATGACCATGAATGAATAACTTGCATAGTTTGGACATATTCTCTAAGTAAATTTAGTAATTAATATTCCCCAAACAATTTTGTAAGGAAAAAAAAAATAATAATAATCAAGTGAAAATGATAGAATGTTATTTCATTTTTATTTTATTTTGAAATATAATGCAGTGGCTTCCTGCATAAATTAAGCATATGAGAAATTAGTTGAGGAGATATCGTGAGAAAATGCAAGGGTAACAACATAAAACATGGACCCATATAGAAAATCATGTGCATAGGCTGCATCAAAGTGCGTAGCGATCAGAATACAAAAACTAATGGCAAACAGTACAAATATGGATGTCTCAAGAAAGAGAGAGAAAAAGAGTATTTGAGGGTTCTCTTCATGTTCTTACAAATTTATCATTTTTAAGGATGTCGAACAAGAACAATCCCATCAAAGAAGATCAAGAAGAAGAAAAAGAGATCAAAAAAGAGAATAATTTGTCACAATCCCAGTTGGAAAATATTGATTCTTGTCAACAAGAAGATGCAGGAAAAAAACCAGAAGACGAGACCGATCATAAAGAAGAAGAAGAAGAAGAAGAATCCAAAATTCTATGTTTAGGAGAATCCAAGGTAGCTGAAGACGATGATGGGTTCAAAACTCCGACATCTTTAGACCACAAAATCCCAGCGATGACACAGTGCCCACCAGCCCCCAAGAAAATCCTGCCAGAACCATCACTGAAGAGAAAAGCATCGTCTCCAAGATTTGATGTATCAGATGCCGAGGTGGAATCGATATTTTCTCCGATATCTAAAGACCTTAAATTGAAGAAACCTAGAAGAGATGATGATGAAGATAAAGAATAACTTTTGATCACCTATCTCTATGCGGTAAGGAATTTTTCAGCTTGAAGTGGGTATTGGTGTAGTTTAAGAAAAAAGTTGCAAATAGATACCGACATAAACATTGGAACAGCAAAGCACCGTACTGGCAAGAAATAAAGAGATTGATTTTAACATCAAATTTTTATTTATGTTGTCAAAAGAAAGAATATAATCTGAAATACGACAAGGGTATTTTAAATTTTCTTCATTGGTTTTAATTAAAGAATTTTAAGAGCAGAAATTTTGTGTATACTCAGTCTCGTTCTCGTACTCTTGCTGGAATTCAATTCTAAATTTAACAAAAATGTATATTTAGGAATAATTCTGTGGTTTCATCAAATTTCGTTAATTGTTAATTTGGCTGCTAAAATTTAGAGTAAAACGCTTCCATGATTTTTGAATTTCTATCCTTTATTCAGATTCAAATTTGGATCCAACTATACAGAATAACGAAACCCTCAAGATTAAGAAGCTAGGTTATAATTCATTTATCCTTTTAATCTGCATGCGTTTTCTTTTTTTGGGCTTCATTACCCACTTTTTGAAATGGATTTAATGATGGGAAACCAAAAATTTCTGGCACATGAACAAAGTGGAGAACATATAATTGGATGGATTCTTCAAAGGGGAGCCCAGAGTTGATCTCTTACTTTTAGCCGTTTAATATTGAACTGCAGTTCAATGAAAACACCATGAAATTTCTTTTCAATGGTTCATAGAGTTACACTGATTGTAGAGTATACTTGAGGTTTGTTATGAGATAAGTAATAATTTTTCACTCTCTTTCTTTTCTAGCTTGTGATTTTGCCATAATTTTAAAATTTTTGTGTTTTGCCATAGTTTTAGAATTTTTGGGTTTCTTTAATATTTTCAAGAGGGCGAGTTTGAAAATCAGCTGAGTCAAATGAAAGGGAAAAAGGGCTGAAGTTTAGACAGGGAGATTGTTAGCAGAATTTGGGGTTAAAAAACTCAATTGGTCACTGAACTTTAATTTGTTCTAAACTAGTCATTCAACTTCAACATTTGTTTTATGATGATCACTAAACTTGTATTTGTTCCAAATCAATCACTAGATTTTAAGTTTTGTTTCATTAGTCTTTATAGGTTTCTATTATTTTGAATAGAATCGCTAATTTTTACCCACTAGATTGAGTAAACAATCGGACTTTTTACCGACAAAATTTGTTAAAATTGGTTAAGAGCGCAAATGAATAGGGAAGGCAATGGACTGAATAGAGACTAGAATATTCTATTTTTACAAACTGTTTTTGCATTAATTTATTTTATTAAAAATATATTTAATATTTCAATGCAATTTTAATTTGAAAGCTTAAAAAAAAATAAAAATAAGAGTAGGGTCACATCTCAAAAACAATTTGTAACGCATTATGTTTATATCCTTCTTTTTCCTCTTTTCCACTTGTCTCTTTCAAGCCAGTTTATTAGATTCACCATAACAAATTCAGATTACACATTTTTCTTGATTTGATTCGTTCAAATTTTGTTACAATGGACCGGAGAACATTAACTATGAATTGGGATGGTCTTGGAGAAGACGATGATGATGACAGATTCTTTGAATCCTACGAAAGAATATCGTTAGTATCGACTGTTCCAGTCTCCGACAATGATGATGGGTTCGAGAACAATCGGAAGTCGTTTGTTTCTATCTTCTCCTCCCTCTCCTTTAGACCAAGCCGCAGCTTTGATGAAGCGGCGGAACTGGGGGATATTAGGAGCAGCAGAAGCGTCTTCTCAAAGTCGTCAATTTGGCGAGCAATAAGGACTTTGCGAAACTCGCCATATCCAACTTCGTTTGAGCAATTTCAAGAAAGGTTCAGGCTAATTATTTTCAATCAGAGTATCAAAGCCAATGGTTTATCCTAGCTGTCAAGTTCATAAACCATAATCAGATTGAGCACTTGGCATCAAAAGTTAGCTTAGTTTGTTAGTTTAGTTGCAACTGATTTTCCCACCATTTTGTATTTCCCGCCTTTTCTTCTTTTGGTTTGTATTTATAATGTTTGAACATTTTTCATTCTTCTGTTGGGTTGAATAAGAATTTTTCTTCTCTCAACGTACTTCTCTTCCTGTAATATGGTATCAGATAAATCAGTTTCTCAGCTTCGCAATTAAACTCTTGATTATTCATGGCAGACATTCCAATTTAGAATCAGAATTCAACCTCATCAGTGAGTCATTCCGCCATTGATGATGGTTCAAGTCTGTATTTTCTTCATCACTCGTACAATCCTGGTCTTATCCTTGTTTCACAGCAGCTAACTGGTGAAAATTACACATCCTGGAGTCGTGCTATGTCTATAGCTTTATCAGTGAAAAATAAGCTGGGTTTTATAGATGGGTCTATCACTCGGCCTGAAGGAAATACTGAACTTCATAATTCTTGGATTCGCAATAACAACATAGTTATTTCGTGGATCCTCAATTACGTATCAAAAGAGATTGCAGCCGCATAAGTTACTGTGAATCTATTCATGAAATCTAGACCGATCTTAAAAAACGATTTCAACAGAGGAATGATCCTCGATTTTTTTCAACTAAGACGGGAGCTAATGAATCATATACAAGGACAAATGTCAGTTAGTGTTTACTTCACTAAACTGAAGACAACTTGGGAAGAGCTTAGCAATTATAGTCCTTTATGTTCATGTGGAAAATGTACCTGTGAAGGAGATTAAAAATTGATAGAACATTATCACATGGAGTATGTTATGTCTTTTTTAATGGGATTGAATGAATCGTATGCTCAAGTTAGGGGGCAATTATTGCTTATAGATCCAATTTCCCCAATCAATAAAGTGTTTTCACTTATCTCCCAATAAGAGCATCAGAGGGTGGTAAATTCGACTACTAGAACAACTGATTCCTTGGCTTTCTATGTAAGAAATGATGATAGGAAGACAACCATAGGGCAGTCTTATAATAAGAATCAGGAAAGGGATAGACCTATTTGTACCTACTGTGGTTATGGAGGTCATGCAGTTGATAAATGCTATAAACTCCATGGATATCCTTCTGGATAGAAAACAAAACGAAAGGCTTGTTCAAGCAATCAAGCTGGTCATAAGGTTCAGTCAAATGCTGATGTGGCTAACCAAGTTTCTGACTCAATTCCAAACCAATCTGTTGGCAATGTTGGGAATTTTGTACAGACATTGAACCCCGATCAATACAAACATTTGATGAGTATGTTGAGCACACATCTTGCTGTTGCAAAGACACGAGATGAAAATGTTAATTCAGACCATGTATTAGGTACATGTTTTTCTATTTCAAATAGTAAAATATTCAGTTCCAAGAACTGGATATTGGGTGATAGACTCTGAGGCAACTAGTCATGTTTGTTTCAATCGTACATCTTTCAAAACATTGAGGGCAGTGCAAAATGCTTACATCACATTGCCTAATCACACCAGAATATCTATACAATTTGCTGGGAGTGTTGAGCTTACTCCTGAACTGATTCTTGAAGATGTGTTGTTTGTGCCTCAATTCAAGTTTAATCTCTTATCCATTTTCTTTGACCAAGAATTTGGATATAAGTGTCAGATTTTATACTGACTATTGTGTTATTCAAGATTTGTGCAGTTGGAAGATGATTGGCAGAGCTGAAATAGTTGATGGCCTTTACATCATTAATGCAGCATCTGAAGTAATGAAGAGTGAATGTAATTCTTTTAAAGTTGTTAGTAACCGTGTTTGTTCTATAATGAATAGGGTAACTTCACATGTTTGGCACCATAGACTTGGTCATTTGTCCTTTAAGAAATTGGAGACTTTGAAGGATCAGTTACATTTCAAAGGTAACAAAAGTGATATTGATCATTGTTATATTTGTCCACTTGCTAAACAAAGATGTTTACCATTTGTTTCAAATGATCACTTATCCCCAAACACTTTTGATCTCATTCATTGTGATATTTGGGGTCCATACAGCTCTCCAACACGTGATGGTTATAGATTTTTCCTCACACTAGTTGATGATTGTACGAGGTTCACTTAGGTTTACCTGATGAAACAAAAGTCAGATGTGCATGAAATTATTCCCAAGTTTTTCAGTCTCATTGAAACACAATTTCATAAAACAATCAAAGCTTTCAGGTATGATAATGCATATGAATTACGTTTCACAGAATTCTTCAGCCAAAAAGGTATGCTCCACCAATTCTCTTGTGCAGAACGTCCTGAGCAAAACTCAGTCGTTGAAAGAAAACACCGACATTTGCTTAATGTAGCAAGAGCCTTATTTTTCCAATCACAATTCTCAATTTCATTCTAGGGTGATTGCGTCTTAAGAGCAACCTATTTGATAAATCGCACTCCTTCACCAATTCTCCAGAACAAAACACCATTCACTCTATTATACAACCCTTCAGTGGGTTATAAGTTTCTTAAGGTATTTGGAAGTTTATGCTTTGCATCTACCCTCACTTTTCATATTCTAAAATTTCATCCTAGATCAAAGGTATGTGTGTTTATTGGCTATCACCCCGGCATCAAAGGATATAGACTGTATGATATTGTTTCCAAAACTATTTTCATATCTAGAGATGTGACATTTCATGAACACATTTTTCCCTTTCATTATGCCTAAAAAACTCCTGAAATAATTGATTGCTTTCCTAATCTTGTTCTACCTAATCCTATGTCTACTATACCTACTGATATGTATTGTCCTAATGATGTATCTACTCCTACTGATATATTTTCTCCAAGTCCTGATCTTACTGATGTGCCTTCTTCAAGCTATAATCCTCCTATCATCTCGCATAATCCCACTACTCCAGTTGCCAAAAGATCTCTAAGGACTAGCAAAACTCTCTCATATCTGCAGGACTTTCACTGTAATCTCTTATCTAATTCACTATCTTCTACCATTTCCTCATCTTATTCTTATCCCTTAAGTCACTATCTTTCCTACACAAAATTCTCTCCTTCTCATATAAGTTTTCTCTTCAATATATCTTCAAACATTGAGCCACACTTTTATCATCAAGCTGTGCAGGAAACTCATTGGAAAGATGTCATGACTGCTAAGCTAGATGCCTTGTAATTGAACAAAACTTGGTCCATTACTACTCTGCCTAAAGGGAAACATTCAATAGGCTGCAAATGGGTGTATAAAACAAAGTACAAATCTGATGGAACTATTGATCTTTATAAGGTACGTTTGGTTGCTAAAGGTTTCACTCAACAAGAAGGGTTAGACTTCTTGGAAACCTTCTCTCCAGTTACAAAGTTGGTGACTGTGAAACTCTTGTTAGCCATAGCAGCAATCAATAAATGGCACATTATTCAATTGAATGTAAATAATGCATTTCTTCATGGTGACCTTTTGAGGAAATTTACATGGATTTGCCTTTGGGTTACAATCCTACCAACTCGCCTGGGAAATATGGAGAGTGTTTGGTCTGCAGGTTACATAAATCCATTTATGGATTAAAATAGGCTTCAAGACAGTGGTTTTCGAATTTCTCTCATGCCCTCATATTACATGGTTTTAATCAGTCTAAATCTGATTATTCCCTATTCACCAAAGGGTGTAGAAATGGTTTTGTAGCAGTGCTGGTGTATGTTGATGATATAGTCATCACATGTTAAGATTCTCAGATTATTGATGATTTGAAATCCTTTCTTCACAGTCAATTTAAGCTCAAAGATCTTAGTAAGCTTAAATTTATTCTTGGTTTGGAGATTGCTAGGTCAAATCATGGTATTGTTCTATCTCAGAGGAACTATGCCCTTCAATTGCTAGAAGATACTGGATTTCTTGCTTACAAGCTTGCTGTATTTCGCCTAAGCTCCTTTGAGGGGGAGCCATTGGAGGATGGTTTTATGTATAGAAGGTTTATTTGGGCGTTTACTTTACTTAACTGTTTCCAAACCAAACATCACATATGCGGTTCATAAGCTAAGTCAGTTTGTTTCACAACCTTGAATGCCTCATTTAATTGTTGTTCATCATTTGCTACAATATATTAAATCTACTCCAGGCTAAGGTCTTCTATTTTCTATTGTTTCGTCTCTGTAATTACGTGCCTTTGTTGATGCTGATTAGGGTTCGTGATTAGACTCAAGAAAATCAGTTACTGGGTTCTGTGTTTTCCTTGGGGATTCGATGGTATCTTGGAAGGCAAAGAAACAGAGCACCATAAACAGGTCATCTGCCGAAGCTGAGTACCGTGCTTTAGCTTCTACTGTCAGTAAACTTCATGATTTCCATGTGGACATTAAGGAACCCATTTTGATTTTCTGTGACAATCAGGCAGCAGTTCACATTGCCACCAATCATATTTTCCACGAGCGAACTAAACACATAGAGATAGATTGTCACTTTGTAAGAGATAAAATCAACGAAAGAGTTATCAAGCTTTTGTCGGTTCGAACTAATCATTAGCTTGCAGACATTTTCACAAAGCATTTACCTACGTCTGTGTTGCTTCCTTTGCTATCCAAGATGGCTATTATTAATCTTCATAGTCCATCTTGAGGGGGAGTATCAAAGCCAATGGTTTATCCTAGCTTTCAAGTTCATATACCAGAATCAGATTGAGCATTTGGCATCAAAAGTTAGCTTAGTTTGTTAGTTTAGTTGCAACTGATTTTCCCGCCATTTTGTATTTCCCGCCTTTTCTTCTTTTGGTTTGTATTTATAATGTTTGAACACTTTTCATTCTTCTGTTAAGTTGAAAAAGGATTTTTCTTCTCTCAGCATACTTCTCTTCCTATAATTAAAAAAAGACAAACATGTGCCTACAACGCCAATTTTACCCATCAGGTCGAGATCAAACAATGATATAGAAGATTTTTCTGCAACAATTAAACAACGTAAAGAAGAATTAATTGGTCCAGTATCGAAACAGCGTTTAACTAGAACATCATCAGGGAAATTGGCACCAAACACAGGTTTATGTCAATACGCGAGTTCTATCAGAATATCACCCTAAAAAGCCAGAAATATATCTGCAATGCCAAGTTGCGGTGCTATACAATCGATATTTTCCAATTCTGGGTTGTGTTCATTCTTCTTGATTATGAATTTGGATACTAGGAAGGAATTCGCTGTAAAAGAGTCGAATGAAGAGGGAATGTGGAATAAACTCAACGAGGTTCAGACAGGGAAATAACTTACAAGGAGGAATTCGAAATCTATAGGCTATTCACCGTTAGTGAAAGAGTTAATGCAACAGGCAAATATCTCAAGACGTTTAGATTATGGCTGGAAAATCCATGTGAATTCGTATTTTTCAAAGAGTCTCAGAAATAGAAAGAGAATGGGTGTTGCTTTCTTGAAAGGGTAGCAAATTCCATTAGTGGATTAATTTAGACAAAGAAATAGAGCAGCTTCCACCATTGGAACAGAGAGTTAACAAGAAATGGGTAGAAACACGCCAACATGGGAAATTATATAAGGAATTTACATCATTACATTTGTTTCAGGAAATTCAAGATCAAGAGGGATGGGAATGGACTACTAAATTTAGATGGGATTCGCATTTTCTCGCAAGCGCTGGTGAAGATTAGATAATACGTGCGTTAGAAGTTCAGGAATGTGAGGTTAGACAGCCCGATGGTTTGAGTTCAGTTAGTGGCACACCTTATCATCCAGTGGGCTGTTCATTTTCTTCACGAATTTCGCTTGCAGCAATTACACCGTTGTCTTCAGAAAAGGGAAAAAATGGAAGAATCCACAAAATAAAAGGTAACCCAATTCCTGACCATGTAACCATGCCAGACACTGTATTTGCACTTTCAGAAAAACCAATTTGCATTCTCAATGTTCGCTAGTATGATATCTTGGATATTTCATGGTCAAGATCACAGCTCAGCTTCTGTCCATTTATTTGAGGCAACAAATGCTCAATTTGATTCTTAATCAACCGTTACTTTTCGAGATTGAAGAATAAAAATTAATCTAGAATCAGGAAAACATTTCCATACATTTGTTACTCTCATCTTCAATGATCAAAATAGTGAGGCTGTGGGATTTGGAAACTAGAAACTCTTTGAAAATGTTTGCATGCAATGACTACTGTGAGTTAAAAATCAACAAGCCTAAGCATTGCTGGAAGGTTCTAATATCAGTTTGCTGTGAAAAGCATAGATAATATCAGATTAATCCAATATCCCTTTGTTGGAGAAAATAAGAGATTAAGTCACAATATGATGTAATTGACTACAAGAACAATGCAACTTTGTAGAGAATAGATATTTTATTAAAATATGGATAAAGAATACAAAGATTTTGTATTTATAATGAAAAGCTAAATATATATAGGGAATAATTAGGGAACGTCCAAATCCTTATAATAGAGTTGTAATTGAAGTAGAATGCAAAAAAAGAAGTCCAAAATGAAGTATGAGTCAAAAATAGCGCCGTGGTATCGTAGCACCCGTCGTGGAGCCCACTCTCGGGTCCTTTATTCCAAAAATCTTGATTTTCTTCATCTCAATGTCATCTTCAAATCAAACACAAATTTCTAATCTCAATGGGCTTCTAAGTAGAATCTCAATTAGAATTCATTAAGTAAATTTGAATAGAATTTTACAATAGCATTACAAATTGAATTTTTGCACTTTAATTAGAACTTTCAATTATTTTCAACAAAAAATTCAGGTCACACCTAAATTCCAACAATCTCTACCTTGACAAGAATTCCACTACAATAAACAAAACTTCAAAGAAAAATTCTCCACCTTGAGAGAAATTTCACTGTAAGGAATAAACTTGAACTCTTCGATGAAAAAGCACAAATGAACTTCTGTATCAACAATTCTAACCGAAAATATTCTTCACCTCTGCTACCCAACTAGGAGAAAAAGTAATCTAATGACCACCGAATAAGGCTGAAACAAGCCCAGTAAGAGAATTACAACTGAATGCATCAAAAGAAAGATCTTGGCTAGAATAAACACTCTTAACCGCATTCAAACCATCAACGAAATCAATAGAATTGAACATATGTGGAATTTTATAGCAAAAAATGGGTCTATTTCTAACAATTGAATACGACGACACTGTCGATAATGGTGACAAGACGGATTTACCCAAATCTTCAAAATTCAATTGAGATGTATTATTAAAAGAATACCACAAATCAGACTTGAGGGAAACCAACTCTAAATCCACCTGAATTCTTAAAATATGCTGATTACTCAAAGATTCTGTATTACCCTGCAAGATATATAAATAGAATTTTCTATGTCCCATCAACACTATACATGCTCCTTTGATAGCTTTCAGAACTCCACCTTCAACAGTGTATGTATACCCTTTTGAATTAAGAATACTTAAGGAGATAAGATTTTTCTTCAAATCTAGAACGTGTCTTACTGCATCAGTGTTCTAACTGTCTCATCAAACATTTTTATTCAGACCCGACCAATACCAGCTATCTAACAAGGTATGTTATTATCGACCATCACAATACCTTTTTAAAACTTCTTCATATGTTGAAAATTATTTCCGATTAGGTGACAAATGAAAAATGTTAGCTGTATCTAAAATTCAAGCCTCGGGTTTGGAGTTGTAGTCAGATATAAGTACAATCTTTCCATCACTATGCAATACTTGCTTCTTCAAAAGTTTTTGATTATTGATTTTGCAGTTGACTTTAATATATTATACACAATCGTTTACCAAGTGCCCTTTTTTTCCTGCAATACTTACAAAATTTGAAGTTAGATTTTGACAACCCTTGAACGACCACCATAAAAATGAGACAATATCTATGATTTCCAGATGCTACAAGATACTTCATCTTCTACTTTTAATATAGAGTATCGTAGACTTCTTCGATGGTGAGAGTATCACGACTACATAAAATCTTATCTCTAAAATACATGTAGGAAGCGGGCAATGAACACAATAAAATCAATCACAAATCTACTTCATCATATTTGATCTCCAAATCAGCAATAAATTCTTTAAAAACAACTAGGTGATCCTCAAGAGATATATCTTATGTTATAAAATGAGAATATAGACGTTTCTTCAAAAGCAATTTGTTAGTAAGACTCTTCGTCATGCATAATTGTTTCAATTTTAACCATAATGCAGTGACGACTTTTCTTTCAAAACATCCAGAAAAATATTATTTGAAAGATGAAAATGTATTTGAGATATAGCCTTTCAATTCCTCCGTTGTTTCTCTTCCAAAGTCCAAGTTATGGACATTTTGTTAATTCCCAACAACGTGTCGTCTAAATTCATATGAGAAAATACTGCTTACATTTTTATCTGACACAAAGAGAATCTTGTATTGCGATCTAATAGCGAAATATCATACTTCATGAAAAACCTCGATCTTCCTAAAAAATTCAACACCAAAAGCTCTAATACCAATTGTTATGGACTGAAATACTCTGATACAAGTTTGTTGTGAAAAGAGGAGATAATATTGTATTAATCCAATACTACTTTGTTGGAGAAAATAAGAAATTAAGCCACAATATAAAGTAATTGAAAACAAGAACACAAAAACAATGTAATCTTGTAGAGAATAGAGAATTTATTATAATTGGAGAAAGAATATAAAGATTTTGTATTTATGATTTGTTTAATTTCTTCTAAAATACAATGAAAAGCTAAATATATATAGAGAACAACTAGGAGACGTCCAAACCTTTATAATAGATTTATAGTTGAAGTGGAATGCAAAAATGAAATTCAAAATGGGGTGAAGACAAAAATAGCGCAAAGAGGCAGAATAGGTGGCACCGCTGCGCTGTAGCGCCATGCATGGCGCCACAATGCCCCAGCGGCATGCCAAAATCTACATGGCACCTACTCGGGTCCTTTACTCTAAAAATCATGATTTAATTTATCACAATGTCATCTTCAAGTCAAACAAAATTTTCTACTCACAATGGACTTCCAAGTAGAACTTTACTTAGAATTCACAAAATAAATCTGAATAGGATTTCACAATAGCATTTCAAATATATTTTTTCTTAATTTGCATTTTAATTAAACTCTCAATTATTTTCAATAAAGAATTCGGGTTATACCCAAATTATAACAGTTATATTGTAATGCAATAACTTGCATACTATTCAATCCAGTAGACGACAATCATCAATGGTTCCGTTGGCTGAGATTACAGTTTTTAGTAAAACTGCACTGATTTCACACGTATGAAACAAGGAAAAATTTTATATTACACATATTTCACTCGTATGAAACTAGTGGACTTCAACAAAAACAAGGCTATGTTACAGAGGAAAATTACTGCAATTAATTTCAAGTTATATAAAACAGTGGAAAAACAAAGAAATGAGAAGCAACTGGAATATTTCTTACTTCACAAGATTTCTTTCACAAATATCATTTTTTTCATACATACGTTTTAGGGCATATATTTGATATTTATACAAATTGCAAAACACACTACAAATTACATATTTAGCCCTCAGTTGTTTAACAAATTACATTGACTCTTTAAATAAAAACACATTACACATTAAAAGGTTCACATGATGGAAAAGTTCGAGTATGGAGCATACCGGATAGGCAGGTTGTCGACTGGACTGACCTTCATGAAATGGTTACTGCAGCTTGCTACACTCCTGATGGTAAGGTATGACTCTCATTGAAGACTTTTAAATCTATGCTTAGGAGGATGTTCAGCTAAGCATTAAAGTGAATATCTTATACCGACATCAATTTTTTTCATTGTTGAAGGGTGCTATTATTGGTTCACATAAATGGGGGTGTAGATTTTAGAGTATTTATGGTACGAATAGCTATTGAACTTCATTTCTCTGATTGTATTGTCAATATCCGTGTTAATCATCAACTTATTTTGCAATTTTTAGATCAATACGTTGTCCAGTCCAAGAAAAAGCTTCAATCCAAAAAAAAATTACAGGTTTTCAGGTAATTTTGCTTCCAGCCTAGTCTTTCAGAAACTTGCCAAGAAGTAACTAAATTTGTCCGTTCACACTTTTCCCCTTGGAACCCGTCTGAAATCCTCATTACATCTGATGATTCTCTTATTCGTGTTGCTGAACAAATCAAAGTAATTAGATAAGAA
>CAIGRP010029536.1:0-16126 GCA_903798385.1 Fraxinus cuspidata | reverse complement strand
TTTTTTTTTTTTTTTTTGCAGTGTATCAGTATTTCTTGGGATCAACTCGATATTTTTAGGTGAAATTAAGATGAAGAAAAACAATAATAAAAAGGAGATTGGTTTGGTTCCAAGAAACAGAAACTACAGCCCAGTGGAGAGAGAGAACTTGAAAAGGAGAAATGAAGGGTGCATATATAAAGATTCCAAAGTATTGGGCAATAGCGGCTGCATTTTTCCGCGGAGGGTGTCTATCAACCGTTGGATTTCTTTTCAGTTTTATGGCTCTTGATAACCTATGAATTTACTGTTCTCTTTTTATTTTGTTCGCTCAATCATTTTTTCAAGTAACGTGTACAACGAGTGAACAACGAAAAAAGTGATCTATGATCTAACGTAAAAATCATTTTTAGGCTTTCATTAAAAGATTTTAGGGATAATTACAGCAAAAGCCCAAAATTTTTAAAACACTGACAGACTTTTCTAAATATTTGAATGACATTTTGAAATGTTGCAGGTGGGGCCCTCTTGGACGATTTTCATCCAAAATACCTTCAATGGACCCAAAAATTGATTTTGACTACATTTTAATCAATTTTAAAGGGCAAAATGGTAACTATTTATTAATCACATTAAATAATTAAATAATAAAAAAAAAAAAAGGAATTTTTTTAAAAGAAAAAAGGTCAACCCACCCCCGAACGTAACCCCAAACCAAAACCACCTCCCTTTGTATCGTTTATTCTCAATTATTCAGCTACACAGAAATGAATAAACGGCTTTTCCATTGTCTATCAACCGTTGGATTTCTTTTCAGTTTTATGGCTCTTGATAACCTATGAATTTACTGTTCTCTTTTTATTTTGTTCGCTCAATCATTTTTTCAAGTAACGTGTACAACGAGTGATCAACGAAAAGAGTGATCTATGATCTAAAGTAAAAATCATTTTTAGGCTTTTATTAAAAGATTTTAGGGATAATTGCAGCAAAAGCCCAAAATTTTTAAAACACTGACAGACTTTTCTAAATATTTGAATGACCTTTTGAAACGTTGCAGGTGGGGCCCTCTTGGACGATTTTCATCCAAAATACCTTCAATGGACCCAAAAATTGATTTTGACTACATTTTAATCAATTTTAAAAGGCAAAATGGTAACTATTTATTAATCACATAAATAATTAAATAATAAACAAAAAAAAAGAATTTTTTTAAAAGAAAAAAGGTCAACACACCCCCGAACGTAACCCCAAACCAAAACCGCCTCCCTTTGTATCATTTATTCTCAATTATTCAGCTACTCAGAAATGAATAAACGGCTTTTCCATGTAAGAATTTAATTGCATTAATGAGCTTGGTCAAATTAATTGCTAGAATGAAAATACCAAGATAAAAGGGCACTTGGAGATTTCATGAAATTTGGCCCAGATTCCGAGGGTGGTGAAGGCAGCCCGGGACAGGTGGTGCGGCGTGGCAAGACCAAGAATGGGGTCTGAAGATTGACGAAGATAGCAAACGTTGGCGAAAAATAACTGAAGAAGAAGAAGAAGAATATTACTGCCCCTAGAGTTTAATGCTTAGAGCTAAGAGAAGAGAAAAAATGGTTTTGGTTTGGGGTTTCGTTTGAAGTGGGGTTGACTTTCTTTTCTTTTGCCTTTTTAAAATTGATTAAAATATGATCAAAATCAATTTTTTTGGTCAACTGACGGTATTTTGAATGTAATTCGTCCAATAGGGCGCACATGCATCGTTTCAAAAGTTAGGGGTGATAGCTACAACAAATCAAAAGTTTGAAAAAAAATCAGTATTTTAAAAGTTTGAAACTTTTGCTACAATTATCCCTGAATTTTATCGTCATTTCGTGTCGGGTGTGTAATCACCTTTGATAAAGCAACGACGTTTTATAGCACCCTAAACAGGATATGCTTGTAATACGTATTGATCATAACGGGTCTAGCTGACGGTGAGCGTAATGTTTAGCATTATTATTTTTCTTTCTACTTTATAGAATTTTTATATTGATGTCTTTCGTGCATTATAATCAAATAAAATTGATTTTTACTGATGACATAATTACTACATAGAATTATCTAGCAACTTATTTTCTTGGTTGTAATAATATATTATTAATTTAATAAGTCAAGTTTCAAATAATTTTTGCACTGAAAATAAAAAGGGGTTCGATGTACGTTAAAGCCTGACACTAAATGGATAGAATAATTTAAAGTGTAATTATGAATTTTTGAAACCACATAAGATAAGAAAGCGTGAGATCATTACTAGTTGCGTAGTAAGAAAGAAATCTAAGATTGATTGACAACAAAATAATTGTTATTGGCATTTAGGATTAATTAATTAATTTCAGTTCTAACTTATCATAAGATAGTTTGTCAAAATTGTACAATATTATACATTACACGTACGAAAATGACCACTAAAAAAGTTATTAAATTATTATATAACGTTCTAGTGTCTATTTTTTCAACTATACAAGTACAAAAACGCCTAATACTTGCTAAGAGTAGATTATGCCATCAAGTTTAGTAACAAGTGCGACCACCTACCACCATGAAAACTAACAATAGTTTACATTATTTAATTATATGACTCTTAATAATTGAGCATTCCAAATAGGTCATCAACTTCGAGATAAAAGTACTTCGAGGATCCTTAAGGAGAAGAGAATCGAAAACATAATCAAAAGACTGAGCTCATTAATTCAAGATTCTTTAATTATGATACTCATTTTCAATCAAACATTTACACAATAAATATTTTGTATGTAAATTCAAAATGTTGCTCTAATTTTTAACCACGCATTCTCTAAAAACTCAATATTCAAAACTCTATTTACTCAAAATAATGGCCATCAAACAATGGCAACTCATTCTCAATTTTGAATTCTCTACATAAATTGTTTTGATTCAATAAAGGATGGGATTTAGGATTGGGCGTGAATTAGGTTGAGTTGAATCAATTTTTTATCCAATTGTCGATTTGAATTAAAATCAAACTAACGCAACCCAATTATTGGTCTAAACCCAACCTAATAACCCAAATCAATCAAGCTTGGGTCGATTTGTGTTGGACTGGGTTGGTTGGTTTGGGATTGGGCCCAATTCAAGTTAAAACCAATTATTTATTTGTTGAATTTGGAAAAAAATTTAATGTTTGAAATCACTTGAAATTGTTAGCTATTTTTAACATACATAAGGAATTCTTTCTAAGAAGTAATATATAAATAAGATTGGAATTATGGAGCATTTTCTGTTTTACAATTATTATTTTTTTTTTTTTGGAATTCATTCATTTCATCATTCACATCTTTATTTTTAGCTTATCGTCAAATAACTTTACATTTATACATGGTATTCATGATAGCATATGTAAAAAAAGGACATTTATACATTTTAATTCATTTTCTTGTCTCTACTATTGTGTCTATTAAGATTTTTCCATTTTAGGTATTAATTTTAAAATTCGTCGGATTGGGTTGGGCTCGGTCGGGTTTTCCGTTTTCCCATTGATTTTTCAACCCAATTGAAATTAAAAACCAACCCAAACTGGTCAATTTGGATTGGGTTGGTCACCTTGAACGGTTTAGGTTGATTTTTGCTTAGCCGTATATAGGAATACTACATTAGGAGAGGGTAGATTCTGAGGGAGTCTTGGGAACATATTATTAGAGAAAAGAAAAATGTGCCAAGAGTAGAATCAGCCCTTTTGGTCCATCAAAATAGGATCTGGTGGTGCAAATCAATTGAGGTTTTCAAGATGAAGTTGTGTGAGCAAAAGCTTCCCCTTCACAACACATGGCACCCCGACATATAGATCCTTCAAAGAGGTAAGAACTGGAGAAATATTCAAGGCTGAGATGGTTGATGGCATCACACGAATACACTGTTGAAGATATCAAGTGTGAAGGTCTCTCTCTATTTTAAGCTTTTCATCAGATGCTTGCATGACATAAAATATTAGTAACAAAACTAAGCAATTGGAAGAAAGAGAACATTATTCTTAATAAATAAATAGTAGCATAAATGATATCAAGAATAACTACACAATTGTTGAACAAAGTGATGCAGTGCGAAATAAAGAATTCAAGCAAAAATTTTAATAACACAATTTTTTGAAATACACCAAATTATGAAGAAATAAACTCAAAATTTTTTATTAATGTAAGATGATAAAAAATGATGAATTAACCCTTTTATTTGTAAGGGTTTACACGAAAACTTAGTTTAAACAAACTGAAATTGCAAAGAATTCGAAATAAACTAAATGACAAAAGTACCACTAAAACTTTAAAAACAGTTTTCAAGACCTAAACGAGCTCAGATGGCCAAAATCCATCGTACATCACAGCAAAGCAAGCTGTGGGTTCTACTCGTCTCGTCGTTTTCTTTTCGGAATTGTATTATGGGCCTAAACCGGAGCTCGAATGCCACACTTGCAATATTTCATTTTTCCCTTTTCGATCTAATTCTTCTTCAATCAATTCAACAATCTGTTCCTAAATAACATTCCCTAGCTCTAAGTTGAAACAGCATATGTAAGCTCAATAATATATAGTGTACGATGGTGTTGAAGAGTCGGATATTGAACGTCAATGAACTATAACCAGAGATCCAATTCCGCGCTCAAAACCTGGATAAAAATAAAACCGCCTCAAATTTGTGTAAAATGCTAAGGCACAGTAACAGAATTTAGAAGATCCTAAATGAGAAAAATAGGACCAATTGGAAATTCCAGCACCACATCTATTAAATGAAACCTTTCATGAATCATATGTTCTCAACAGTATTGTGGTAGCGAAACACTATTTAAAGATATTAATATTTGTAGGCAAATTAACAAAATAGCTGTACTTATTTTATCTAGTATCAATGGGTCAATCACACTGTAGATTCTAACACACTCAACAATCAGAGAAAGCAATCTACCCTGATGGTTAAGTGAAGTTTTGGATAAGATGAAAAGTCTGCAATTGTTCTAGACTGTCATACATAGAATTTAACGACAAATATATCATCATCAACAACAAAGAAAATGAAAAAATATGGAGGTAGTCATGTATCAACCCCAAGCAAAAGCCATTTAGAATGATGAAAGGTTGTAGTAACCAAATTGACAACTTATTGTACAGTACATCTGCGGTCACAATTGACAAAATTGTTTATAAAACTGTTCAGCTACTTACAAACACATATCTACTTAAACCACCAGAAAGAGTTCAAATGGTAGGAGAAAGAGATATTTAAGATGCAATGACAAAGTAAACAAAGGGGAAGTATTATTATGTGGTGTGGATAAAACCTCAGCAGTGCTCAATATGGTAGGAGAAAGAGACATTTAAGATGCAATGACAAAGTAAACAAAGGGGAAGTATTATTATGTGATGTGTGGATAAAACTTCAACAGTGCTCAATATTACCTCGCCTGTTTGCAGCAGTCATCTCCTATTAGTTATGCATGAGGAAAATCTATCATGTTTGAAATGGTACTGAAGTTCAATCTGCTTTGATATCTGATGGCACAATCAATCAATATAACTATAGGACAGCATTCAAATGTCCTTAATTTATTCGAGGATTTTGTGAAACCCAGACTTCATAGGTCATGGGAATACATTCAAGGTCTTCTAAGAACTATTATTGGTTTTATGAAAAGAAAATGTGGCAGGCTTTGTTCCGTTTAATTTGTTGCCTAATTCTAAGCATGATGTGTATGAGAAAGTACGGATTCCTAGAAAATGAGAAATAAAGAAGAAATATAACATATTGTTAGGGAAGGGATATGGAGTATATAGGGGAGAATTCCGTAATTGAAAGTCTTTTTGGCTGTTGTGAATGAGGAAAGACAAAAGGGGTGAGGTGAACAAAATGTATACTAATTTAATAATTTTTAATATTTCAGTGTCTACAAGCAAGACAGCTAAAATCCTCAAAGTCATGTATGATTGCCACTGGATAGCAAGAAAAAGAATTACCGATCGTTCAATTCAGAACCAATCCCAAGCGAAGACCGAGTATTCACCACCAACACTCTATCTATTCTAGCCAAACTAATATATCGAAAACTTGAAAAACTATACTTGCAGACTGTCCAAACATGGAGCCCTTTATCAAACAATTCTAAAGCGATCAAATTCTAGCATTATCTACGCAAGACCCCTTGATGTGTATAACAGATACATTCCGTTAATAAGAGTTTGTGAGTAGGAAAAAAACAACAAACCAGACCTGCTTTCCAGATTTTATATGGATCAACTCCTTTATTTCTTCTACAGCATGTACTGAGCATGCTCGTAATTCTACTACCTCTTCACTTCCTGATCAAATTTCATTGTTAGACTCAATAACGTTGGACAGGGATGAACTATATCTCAGTACTCCAAGCTGCTGAAGCACTGCAGGGACAATATAGTCTGCGAACATTGTTACTGATCCTATGTCATCGAATTCGCTATATCCTTGCCCCTTGAATGCACCCCATAAATCTGCAACAAATATCTGCGCTCTTTTATACAAAAAAACATGGTGACCTTTGTACACTGTGTGATCGCGGAATCCTGCAGAATTGTGAGAAGTTCATTAGGCCATCATACTTCATTTTGTTTAGATTTATGAACTAATTTCCTTTTTTATTTTAAGAAATATACTGGATCAAGATACCAGGAAAGTGACTCGTGATTAGAGCTATGAGCTTTGCAGCTGAATTATCACAAGACTCGACCAGTTTGGATGCTTTACCCTCAAACGACCTCTCCAGCTCAAGTCCAACCTAGCCATTGCATTGAGAATTGGCCTAAAAGTTACTGATTAGAAGTGAAATCGAGCCAAGAACTGGAAGAAAAAAAAAAAACTAGCACCTCATGTATTAAGCGCACCCATTCATTCTCCAAAGGTAGCGCCCTTTTCCATTTCAACAGTGTATGTAGTTCAGGACCTAATTAACCAAGATGTTCAAAAATCTCCTACTTGTGGATATGCCTAAAATGATTTATAAAGTAATATTCCTAGACTTCTCTCGTGAGAGCATTTGAAGTTAAAGTTTATTTTAGAGCTATAGCGTATAATTTACAAATAAATAGCTTTTAGCATTACATAATATTGACAATTAGGGCTGAAAGTCATATGAAGTCAAGAATATTCATCACTATAAATAAAGAAATAAATGAGCCTATTCTGGCCGAACTTTAGGTTGCTGAACTTATCTAGGTATCATAAATAACCTAAAAATTTGATGAAGTTCGGATCTTTCATTTTGCAAGTCAAGCATGAAAGTTTCTAAAAGTAAAAAACTTACTCAAGCTAGTCATCTGTTTCTTTTGTGCTGAAATGAGTTCTAAACAAGCAAAACCTGAGCTCATTCTTAGATGCTCTACCCTATTTATAGCCCTACTTAAGACACTGATAAAACTATATGCAGGAAAGATAATTTCAGCGCAGTTTGTGGAAATCAAAGAATGGAGCAATCATTGCAATCAGTCTAGTGTCTAATTTCACAAATCTTCGCTTTTCCCATGTGAGTATTTGTTTCCATATAGAGAATCAGAGATAGAGCTCTAGAAGTAACAAAGTTATACAAGAACCAAGCACAAGGAAAGCAGAAAGAAGGAAAAATAAGTCAAAATCACTAACAGTTTACTTCTGCAGTTTATCTGCATCAAATGCAGAATTGTCATTTTGAAGAGCGTCCTTCAATCCTGAAGCCAAATGATCATAACTCAAGTCCTTATCTGCCACCAGAATTATTCAATAAAGAGATTAACATTTCAGTGATGAAGAATCAGCATTCACATTTTAATATAAAACACATACACGCAGAAATCGAGCTCATCATTCAACCGAGCAAAATTGGAACTTTAAACTTTAATATTAGGTGAGTTAGATTGAACAATAAATTTGTCTACTCTACCGCCCAGTTGATTCCCCCTATGAACACCTAACATTCCGTCATTGGAATAATGCCACAATGTATATAGAATGAAGCAATGGATTTATCAATCAAATATAGCTAATTGTAAATCTAACTTCATATAATTTTTTAATAAAATGTATATGATTAACAGAAGCGCAGCAAAATACCTGGCCAGAAACAAAAATTCAAAGCGTCCAACACAAACAAGTACTGAACAGTAAGAGGGCCATTATCAAAATAATATATCCCTTCGAAATCCCAATCCACTTTGGGTATCGAGTCTTTCATGCTTTCTGCTACCTTCTCAATGCCTACATACATAACACTATCACTTCCATTTTCCAATACACAAACAATTACTTAAAAAAATCACATTTACGACAAAATTTCAAACCAATTTACACATACAGTAAGGAAAAAAAAAAAACTTAAGAATTGACGATACGTGAGATGCGTGAGTGGCGACCCAAGCAGATGTTGACCTAACCTCATCCATTTTGCGGAATCTTTGAATGAATCTTTTTCAATGTGATTCAGTGAAGATTTTATAGGATTATTAGTACAATTGAGCCCTAGTATATTAATGCTATGAGGTTCCAAGTTTCCCGCTTTCTCCGCTACCATTTTCAAGATGTTGACACGGGGAACGCCTCCAATGTGAAAGATAAATGTGGGGTCGGTTCGTTTCGGTTCACTGAATATTTGGCCGACTTGTAAATTCGGTCGGTTTTAATGAGGACATGTTTCACGAAAACGTTTATTTGAACAACGTCACTCACGCAATGTTGAATGATAGTGTGAGTTTCACGTGTTTATTTAACGTTCAAATAAATTATTTTCATTAGCTGAAGATCAAGTATTATAGTTTTAAAAAGTCGGGAACATGGATGCAACAAATAGGAGGTCGGATACGTGAATGCTATACTTGTTAAAGTTTGAATACCTGATGGAATTTCCCCTTTTAGCGCCCGTTTGACCCCACCATTTTATAATGAGATGAATAATAATTTTTTTGAGAATGTGTAGTTAACAAATGAGAATTTTTTTTCAATTTACATATAATATTTTTTTATTGAAGAACGTGTGGTTNTTATCCAAAACATCTCAACTTCTCAACAATCTATTTACCAAAATACCCCTTTCCATTAAAAATCCAAGGGTAATTTTGAAATATGAAAATTTTATTCTGTAACCACACATTCCAAAGTCAAAATTCTTGGTTTGAAAATTCACCTCCTTTAGGACATGGGGTCCCACAGTGGCAAATTTTATTATTATTTTTATTTTTGAAGCATTCTCATTATAATAGGGATTAAGGGTATGTTTGATCTACATTTTTTTTGGAAAAATGTATTCTGAAATAGGAGATTGATGAAGAATGTGTGGTTGAAAAAGAATGAAAAGTTATTGATGTGATGGAAAATAATATTTTATTGAAGAATATGTGGTTGAAAATAAGTAGAAGAATGAGAATGAAAATTTTAATATGTACCAAACAGGGGCTAAGTAATAAAATATGTAATTAAATTAGAATATGAAGAAAAAAAAAATGCTTATAAGAAGGAAGCTTTTGCAAAGAATTTTTGGCACATCTTGTTAGGTTTTATTGGTCTTACATTTCACCATGTTTCTTAATGTATGCGACACAAACTAAATCGACAATTATCATTTGAAAAAAAATATTGCATACTCATTTTCAATCACACATTAACATAATAAAATATTCTATAAATAAATCAAAATATTTTCCCCACTTTTTAATCACAAATCCTCCTAGAGATTACTATTCAAAATATTGTTTTTTTCCCAAATAATTGCCATAAAACAAGGGTTAAATATTAGATTACAATTTTAAGTTAACAAACACTTGAAGTTTTAGGTAGGGATGGCAATGAATCAAGTCGAGTTAGCTCATTAGCTCTTGAAAAAAATTAAGCTCGAATCGATCCATGACTCGTCTTAATACAATTTAAGTAACTTAAGGACCGAGCTGAGCTTGCGAGTTTGGGAGCTGCTCGGACCATTTTCCCTCTCCTAATATGAGAAATGGCATAGACAACCTAACTAGGTCTAGCCCTTAGTTTCCATGCATAGAACCAATTTATTTGGAGTTGGGGTGCTGGATTTTCCGATCAAAATTCCATGCTTAACGATGTATTTTCATATGGGGAGATCTTCAAACGGGCTAAAACCATGCATGAATAGAAAATTTTTGCATAGGCGTGATCCGGATAACCTATTGATTAATAAATATAAATTTAATTTATAAACAATCAAACTTCATTTTCTACCACACATACTAATGGACCCACTTATCAATCATTCATTTTTATCTATTTATAAATTAAATGGTTCACTAATTCTTCTTAAATGTAGGCTTACTTTTTTGGTTAATAGCTTTCCTTTTAGCAAGTTTAACCTGTCAAGTTAGGGATTTATTAAGATCCATAGCAAGCCAATTAAACCTTCAAAGTTAAAACTTAGCCGCTGTTTGGTGGCCTTAAAATTTAAAAAACATATCTTTGAATAATATTTTTTTTGAGAATGTATAGTTAAAACATAAGAAAAAATTTAAGGTTTACATGTATAATATTTTATTATGTGAATGTATAGTTGAAAATAAATATGAGAAATAGATTAAAATGAAGTAAAGAGAATCAAACAATGGACTAGAAATGCTTATATAAGCCATAAATTGCAAAGAAATCTTCCCCAAGTTCTCTAGATGACAATTTAAATGAATATATGTAGAACTGTTTGGCATAACTTTTATTTTTACTTCTTATAGAAGAATTTTATGGGGAAACTTTCTTAATAGTTTATGAAAACAAATTTCTAAAAGAGCATCATCTTTCGGAAGAGCTTTTAAAGGAAGCCACAATGAATCACCTTCATATAGAAACTTTTCTAACTAGAAGAAACACATTTATAAAATTAGTTAAATGTGTTCAAAAACAGTTTTTGATTCTCAAAATTCATGCAAAATGGGCCCATAATATGTTTTTCATTAAATTAATCTCTTAGAGGAGATTGTTTACATGGTATATACAATATTTGAATTGAATTCTTACCAATTGTTGTCATTGTTGGAAATTTACTTAATCATGCACAGCGAAAAATAAAACAATTTAAATTTACACCGAGGATCTGATTTGTGATTTGATAGAAACTGTTATAGAAATTATACCGTGGATTCTCCAAACTC
This sequence comes from Fraxinus cuspidata, assembly GCA_903798385.1. NCBI lineage: Eukaryota > Viridiplantae > Streptophyta > Magnoliopsida > Lamiales > Oleaceae > Fraxinus > Fraxinus cuspidata. The sequence continues at coordinate 5,021 of CAIGRP010029536.1, read as the reverse complement.
TTTTGCTGATCTTGGAACACAAATAATCACAATCTGCAATTTATAACTGTCCAATCTCCAATGGAAATTCACACGGGGAATAAAAATGAGAAAATTAAAGTTTCTGTTTTCTTATGCTAGCAAGATAATTAATTGCATTCTATTATGAATATTCAAACCATTACCGCCTATAGGCTCAACTCGTCTCTTAAATTTAACCTGATCCAATATTTAATTAATCTAATTAATTAATTCGAGCATATTAACAAGTAACTCAATTAATCAATTGTCCAACGCTTGTCAGTTAATTAATTAGTGAATCTCATTCTTCTGGTTCTTTTTTTGTGCGTGACCCATTAGGTCCTAGGTCACGATACTTAATGACATGAATTATTATTTTCATCTAATCAAATCAATAAATTAAAATACCACATTTTAATTTATCAACAATTCAAATCTGTCGTCCCGGATTGTCTTCTAGCAATGTGTCGAGCAATACATGTGATAGGAAATGTCACGTGGTATGAAAAAATCAAACTTATTCGTTTATCGTAAAACTATAATAATTTCGTCGATATGATCAGATGAATTACGATATATGAATATGTGTCAATCTCAATCTCAATTATCGATCATATATTTCATCTCACTATTAAGTCAATATAGGTCGAAAACTCATTTTCGACTTATGAGTACACCTTGTCCAAGGATTTCATTATCAACTTAATTAAATGAAATGTAAATCATAATCTCTTACTATCTAAGAGTGACGAATCATCTATTGATCATTCAAAACCTTCATATGATTCATGACATACCTGAATGATGTCGTACTAATGAACACTGGTAGAGAAACATCCAATATCATCAAGGTGTGATTGTCCACATATAAGGCACTATGATGATTTCAAGTCGAATGACCTATTTCACTACGAACATTAGAGATTAATTATTAACACTCAAATAGTTATCCAAGTAGAATCTTCCCAACGGACTTCTAATATTTTGTTCTATAATAAAATATCAACGTATTCATTTAAGTGTCACCACACTTTAACTTGTGAGATCAGTTATTCACATCATAAGAAAGAAACGTCAAACGTGATGGTCTATCCGTAATAACTACTTACGACCACGTATGATTTAAATTCAGTCATATGTAATTTGTATCTCACAATCACAATTCATTATGATTAACAAATTACCAACACTTGAAACTATGGATTCTATCATTTAATTTATTTGAATATTAATTCAATTAAATAATAGATCATCCATAAATGAAATGCATAAGTTATTTATTAAAAGTGTTTATGTCTAAAGTTAATTGAATTTGGGGTATAACACTTACAAACTCTCACTTGCACTAGATCCAATCACTTATGTATCTAATATCATATGAATCTATATTGCAATCATGTTTATGATGTGACAACTCTTTTTTAATGAATCTGCAATTTAATAACTTGTGAAAATTCGATATTTCTTTATATCATTTCATTGTATTATATTTCCAATTAGATGATACTGGCTTAACAAATGTTTGGATCATTGATGAGACCTTAGTTCCTTCGCTTGCACGATGGATACATTGTTATCACAATAAAGAAGCATGTGATCAACAATATTAGGAACTACTCCAAATTCATTGATGAACCTAATCTAGACTACAACCTTTGTTACTTCTAAAGTAATGATGTATAAGGCTTCTGCTATTGAATCAACGATTGTTTTATGTTTGAAATCTTTTCAACACACCTCTTAAGAGTAAACCAATATCCTAATTGAGACTTGTTATCATTGTAGTTCAACTAGAAGTTAGCATCAATATATCCATGAACTCTTAGTTCATTTTCTTCATATTAAATCTTCTCAAAATTTTATCTATGTAGATTGGGATGAGTTAAACAATCTTTTAGATCTAACTATATAGATTAAGTTGCTTCTTACATGTCTTTCATGGAGATATTTTTTGACAATCACGATTTCAATGATTGAAATATAGAGATATTGTTTCCTATTAATATGTTATCTAAATCTGATGTTAGGATATTAAAACGCTCCCACTATCTTATTGTAAACACACTGATCGTCTTCATTTTTTATAAAATCAAACATTTTGACTTTCTCATGAAATCAAAAATTCCAGCTCCAAGAAATTTGCTTCAACCTATATATTGACTAATCAAGCTTGGATACCTTGCAAAAATATTTGGATTCAAAACCTTTGAGTTGTGTCATATACACTTCATCTTGCAAGTTCATGTCAAGGAATGCAGTTTTGAAATCCATTTACTATAACTCAGAGTCATGGTATGCAATTATTACAAGAGAAATCCGAATGGACTTAAGTATGACTATAAATGTTTCATCAAAGTCAACACTTTGTATTTGTTTGTAATTCTTTTGTTACCAGCATTACTTTGTATGTATGGATGTTTTCATCCATGATAACCTTTTTTGTAAACCCTTTTACAACTTATGGGTTTTATCCAATTAGGCTGGTCGATCATGATCCAAATCTTATTCACATGTATCGAGTTCATCTTGAATTTCATAGCCTCTTACCATCTCTTTGAGTCAACACTTGACTTTGTTTATGCTTAACTAGTAAGTTCATCATCCTCGATTAGTAATCGTGAATTCATACATTCTTAGAGGTCGAATGATCCTACAAGATTTACATGGAGCTAATGTGTCATCAGTAGTCTCTACTTCCTGATCAAGAATATGTCGCTCATGAGATATGGAATCAAATTCAGATTCATCTACTTGGTCAACTATATCTGTGAATTCTTGAACTTCTTCAAGATCTATTTTGCTCAGACTATCCTCTCATAAAATAAACTCTTTTTTTAGGATTATGACATGTCTTGAGATGAACACATTCTTCTCAATGGGATTATAGAATTGATATCCAATTATCTATTGCGGATATCCACAAATATGCTTTTATTGGATTTAGCCTCAAGATTATTTAATTCAGTGCGCTTCATATAAACGTCACAACCCCAACTTTAATATGAGACAAGTTAAGCTTTCTATCTTTCCATAACTCATATAGAGTTTTGTCAGTCGATTTAAATGGGACACTATTTAGTGTGTAGCAGGCAACAATTAGTGCATGACCCTAAAACGATTTTGGGAAGTTTGCATGACTCATCATTAATCGCACTATGTTTAATAGTGTATGATTCCTCTTTTTATATGCATCATTATGTTGTGGTATATATGGCAAAGTTCACTACGAGAGAATCTCATTTTCTTTTAGATAATCTAAAATTCACCATTTAAGACATTCTTCACCTCGATCAGATTTTAGTGTGAGAATATATTTACTAAATTGTTTTTCTACTTCTAGCTTGAATTCCTTGAACTTTTCAAAAGCTTCATGCTAGAATCTTGTCAAGTATACATAATCATTTTTGAAATAGTCATCAGTAAATATGATGACATAATCTTATCCAGCAGCAATTGAGATGGGTCAATATACATTACTATGTATCAAGCCCAATAATTATGCAGCTCTTTCTCCTTTTCAAGTAAAAGGTTTATGTAATTTGGAATTACATTTTCATTCGTGTAACCAAGTTTGTAATGTCATATATAGGTGTTATTCAAATTATCACTTTAATGCCTTTCAATTTCTATGATCATTATAAAATACTCATTATTTGGAATATAAATATCATTTTGTAATTTATCATAAACATTAAAATCTTATCAAGATAAAAAGAAACAAGAATTGTCGTTAACATTAAAATAATTCATGTCCAAACATAAAATTCAAATAATGTTCTTGGTAGTGGTGATAACTGAGTAAGATTTCTGTAATTCTAATATTAAACCCAAAGGCAATGGCAAGAAGTATGCTTCTACAGGCAATAGAGCAACATTTGCTCATTTCCAATGTACAGGTCAATTTCTCCCTTTCGTAATGATCTAGAAGCTAATAAAATAGATATAAACCTTGAGGTTCCTTTTCTAATGACCTTTCATTTTGAAATGATAACAAGGGTTATTAGATTTGGTGTTCTCCTTCTTTACTTTAACTATTTTAGCCATCTTAGATACTTTCTCAAAGCATCTTTTAAACTTCCTCTCGATGCTGTTAGAGGAATCAATGGCCAGACTTGCCCATTACTAGTTTTGATGTTGGGCTTAACAGTTTTAAGCATGTTAGCAACTCAGGGAGCAAGCATTTGAGCTTATTCGTATTAAAAATTCATAACTAGTAATGATTAGCTTTCTGGCAGAGATTGTAAAACCAAGTTTATATTTAGTCCATAGTCCATGACTGAAACCAATTGGGATAACTTCTCAATATACCCAATCATTTTCAGTATATGAGCATTAACTAAATATCTTTCTGACATTTTACATCGGTATAGTTGTTAGGAAATCTCATATATTTTCATTCGTGATTGTTCATCATTCAACTCCTTAAGATGAAAAATCAACCTGTTAGCATTTATACCCTCATGTGGCATTTATAACTCAAGTAACATAACTACAAGCATCAAACATGTTGTAGTACTATCGTCATCACTGTCTTTATTATAGCAATCACCTATTCCTTAGTTGATTTATCAGTAAGTGTCTCTGGAAATGGCTACTTAATGACACAACCATTTTTCTTATGTCTGAAAACAATTTTCATATTGCGGTGCTAACAAGAAAATCTAGTTTAGTTGTGGGCATCTTGTGTGCCTCTCTAATACATATTGTTACTCATAACTCAATAAATATAACGAAAAGTAAAAGAATAATATATAAAAATGTATTAATTAAAATTAACATAATCTTTTATTAAATTAATTATACTCCAATTGTTTAACTCAAATTTACGATCCTCTCACATAAATCTATGGAATCCATACTTGATTCCCAATGGGTTGGGACCCTATTTGCTATATTAAAACATTAATTGTACTCATCAAACTTTAATAAAATATTTGAGTAAATACTATTATCAATTGTATCTTCATACAACCCCAGATCATTAAGCTGACAACTATTTGTCTTCACACATCTTATGTATT
>CAIGRP010029534.1:0-14457 GCA_903798385.1 Fraxinus cuspidata | reverse complement strand
AAGTTGAAAAGATTATTCTACCCTTAATAAACAATAAAATAAAATAATCATATTTCTTAACAGATATTGTATGCAACTATCTCGTTATTGGATTGCACGAAAGGATCTGCATTCAAGTCTTCCATAATTTCGTGTGATGCGACCAAATAAGTGGTAACATTTAGCAAAACAAAAACCAATAACAGCACAATAACAATTTGTAATTACAGCACAAAAAACAATTTGTAACTACAGTTGAAAACCCAATTACAATACAATAACTAGATGGAATTTTTACATCATAATTTGAAATGTGAGGATAATGAAACAATATATTTTTCAGATTTAATTCTAAAACTGGAAAATTTTCCTCGATTTCGCATAATGCATTTAACGAAACATTACAAATTCAAAATGCACAATACTAAAGAAATCTAGAATATTGAAGTTGGATCATTTGGTTAATCACCGTATGTGGGTAAGATTCTACTTCAATCGTGATTGGCAGTCTTTTTTCGAACGGAAAATTAGTTGAGGCGGGGGTTGAGCAGTCGGAGAAGACAAACTTGGACTGATTTTCTCGATTGCCGGAGCTGTAAACTTTTTCCACCTTCATAGCCCCCTTTCTCAAATTTCTTCTCACGTGGACTTATTTGAATCGGAAATGCACAAATCGAACGGGAAAACAAACTTGGACTGATTTTTTCGATTGTCGGAGCTGTAAACTTCCTTCACCTTCAAAGTTGTGTTCCCAGTGTTTCTAAGGCTCTATTTTGGGGAGAAAACATTGTGCGGTGTGTTTTAGGTAGAAATCTCTCTTCCATCGTTTTTGCCCTTTTTTAGCCACGTCACCTGTTTTTTGAAATTCTATAAAGCCTATGTGAAAAGTCTGTCTGTACACCAAAAATTATTCTTAAAACTAAGCCCCTATTTTTTGTGGATTATGATAAGAGTTTAATAAAATTTGATGAAATATATGATTAAAAAATTATGTGATAAAAAATGTTGTTGAAATTAATTGTTATTTTTACTTAGAATCCCACCAAACAGGATGAAAAAACTCCTCAAAATCTCAAATTTTCATCGCCAAATCCCTCAAACCTATATCCAAATTCACATTCAATTCCCCTTCTTAAATGGGTATCTTCCTTCAGTCGACTGCCACCACCAGAATGGGTGCAACCCATCACTGACCTCTCAGACCTCGTCACTACTGATTCCAAGAAGGACCGCCAACCTTCCCCATGGGTTCAACAAATCCTCAACCTATTACACAATAACGCCAACTTGGAACAAGACTTAACTGAATTTTGGCGAAAGTTTTGTTGCATTCATACTGAAAAAATCGAACCAGGTTGCAAAACAGCCTGAAATAGCATACGGATTATTTATCTGGGCAGGTAAGCAAAGAGGTTTTGCTCATAATCTTGAATGTTATGTTTTTATGATTGAGATTCTGAGTCTTGCTAGTGATTTGGATAGGATTACGTGTGTTTTTAATGAGCTTAAGAGAAAGGGATTTTTAATGAATTCAGTTGCGGCTAATTCTTTGATTGGGAGCTTTGGAAGTGTTGGGATGGTGGAAGAGTTATTGTGGGTGTGGAAAATGATGAAAGAAAATGAGATAGAGCCTAGTTTGTGTACTTACAACTTTTTGATGAATGGTTTGGTGAGTTCTGAATTTGTGGAATCAGCGGGTTTTCAAGTCGTGGAAAATGGTAAAATTAAGCCCGATATTTTTACATATTATATAATGATCAAAGGGTACTGTAAGGCGGGAAAGGTTAAGAAAGCTATGGAGAGATTCTAGGATATGGGTCTGAAGAACGTAAAGCCTGATAAGATTACTCACATCACTTTGATGCAGGCTTGTTATTCTCAGGAGGATTATGATTGTTGTCTGAGACTTTATCATGAAATGAAAGAAAAAGGATTGGATATTCCTTCGCACGCTTATAGTTTAGTGATTAGTGGGCTTTGTAAGGATGGGAAGTCTATGGAAGGGTATGCAGTTTTTGAAAATATGATTCAAAATGGGTGTAAGCCAAATATGGCAATTTATACTGCTATGGTTGATGCATATGCGAAAAATGGGAACGTGGACAAATCTATGGGACTCTTTCAGAGGATGCAAAGTAAAGGGTTTGAACCAGATGAGATTACATATGGGGTTATAGTAAATGGTTTGTGCAAGAGCGGGAAACTTGAAAAGGCCTACAGTGTTTTGAATATTGTAAAACTAACATTGTGTCTGTGAATGCCATGTTCTAATCGAGCCTCATTGATGGTCTTGGAAAGGCAGGGAGAATTGATGAGGCTGAAAAACTTTTTGAAGAGATAGTTGAGAAGGGTTGGCCTCTGGACTCCTATTGTTATAATGTGCTCATAGATGCCTTAGCAAAGAGTGGAAAGGTTGATGAAGCATCGACACTTTTCAAGAGGATGGAAGATGAAGGTTTTGATCAGACCGTGTATACTTGCACAATATTGTTAAGTGGCTTATTCAAAGAACACGGAAATGAAGATGCATTAAAATTGTGGGATATGATGATTGATAAGGGTATCACTCCAAATGATGCTTCTTTTAGGGTCCTCTCGACTGGGCTTTGTCTTTCAGGCAAGGTAGCAAGAGCTTGTAAAATCTTAGATGAGCTAGCACCAATGGGTATTGTTGTGGAGACTGCTTTTCAACACATGATTAATGTGTTGTGCAAAGCTGGTCGAATAGTAGAGGCTTGCAAGTTGGCTGATGGAGTTGTTGAATGTGGTCGAGAAATTCCGGGCAAAGTTTGTACTATCATGATCAACGCCTTGAGGAAGGCAGGCAATACTAATTTGGCAATGAAATTGATGCATGGTAAGATTGGCATAGGTTTGGTAGCGTTAAAAGGAGAGTAAAGTTTCGGAACCTGGTTTAGAATTAAGTCCGGAGCTTTGCATATTTGGATTTGGATTTGGATTTTTTTCCTTAGGTTAGCTTGAATTTCCCAGCTTCTTTAAATTCACAACTTCGAGCTGCTGCTTTGATGAGAGCCAACCTTGCTGTCCAGTTTCAACCGAACGATCAAGCCTCCGCTTAGAGTGCTAATTCAATGATGTGGAGACCAGTTAAAACTGTTTTCAGCATTTCTTGAACGTGTGATACATTATCTGCAGTTGTTGCTGTTGTAAGTTCAACCTTTTAAGGCTTGATGCATAGAACTTGCGAGGAAATATAGTATTGAGTTATGATAAAGGATTTTGAAACTTGTTTATCTGTATCTGTCCATTACCTTTATTTAGTTATTTATTTTTTGGCACATAAATAAATTGATCAAACAAAATGATTCTGACTATTGACTCCTTTCTTTTCAATGTAGCGTTTACGGGTTTTTGGTTTTGCATTCTTTTTTCGAAGGAAGACATTGGTGGGGTTGCTTTCCCGACATTGCTACGAGCAACACCGTTTAAAAAAAATTTCAAAGCATGTTGTACATTCTGGCCGGTTACATTGATGGAAATTTCCATCCATTCTTGTATAGAAGTATATGCCATCTTGCATGCAACTCTTGCAGAACCTTGAAAGTTGAGGATTGTCTATTAGAGTCTACAATGCTTCCCTCATTATAGGTTGTAGACATGCAGGAAATCCATTCTACCAAGGTTGTATTAATTTGCATTAAGATTCGTGTTATCCTTGTCGACTATTTCGAATATTTGGAACGGTGTTAAAATGACCAAAATATTTTTTCTTTTTTTCAAATATAAGTAAATAATCAAATCTTTATTTTGTTTGTGACAATTCCATGTGATCAAATCACAATATTAATTCAATAACTAATGTTGAATTACTGAGTTCAGGTTGAACTCTTCACTTGGAATATATCCTTTAAGATCATGATCGTGCTTAATAAATGGGTGAAACATTCAACATTGTGAATATATATATTTTCGTTATTTCATTTTAATTTTCAAGGTGTCGAGATAATGATTTGACCTCACCTATTGATACTTTAAAGAACTTCAAGTTAAGAAATCGAGGTCTGTAATTACCCACTCAAAATTAAAACTTTATGCACGAAAGCCAAATGAAATTAAATTTGTCAGATTCAATTTCACGAATTAAATTTCACGTGGTATAGTCCAATAAATTGACTATGTACTCTCAATAGATTACACAAGTTACAAATGAATTTAAATAAAATTGAGAGAATCTTATCAAAATAAAGTGTTCATCTTTATTTACTGATCATGAACTTAAATTTGATCAAACTATAAATTGAATATTTTCGTTATTAACAACTCAAGCACTCGACTTATAATATCAAAACATCTATGAACAAATGTAAGTTTAAACTGATACAATTATGGTAACAAAAAATTAATACTTTATTTTAAATGCCATGAACACAAATAGTTTCTTCAAATATGGTGTTAATCAAATTGAGATAATCTAGGTGTAGATCATCACAAAATTAAATCGAGCTTATTTAAAACTCGTCTTATGTAACATATATTCAGTCCAAATGCTGATACGAGTGAAAACACGAGAAGTAGACCAGCCAAGAATCTGGCGAGTACTCCAACTCTCAATGGTTCGTCTCCATCCTTCAACACGGATCTAATTCCAAATAAGGCTAATAAAATAGTGCTAACCAGATTTGGAAAACATACGGAAAATCCCTGGCAGCATTGTTGAAAAGAACCGGAAGAGAATCAGACAACAATGTTGCCAAATTCGATGATACTGTTTGTTTTTCTGCTTCTCAGTTTGGATAATCAAATATAAAAGAATTCTTACAACAAGAAAACCATAGAATTGATCTACAAATTCCTAGAATATATCGTATATTCATGGATACTTACAGAAACTACGTTTTCTGATGTCTTTGTAACATCCGTCCTTTGTACTATATTAGCCACTCGAACCCACACAAATCACTTCCGGGCCTCCACACAAGAAAGAGGCCAATAATTACCTCCTCCCCTTCGTCCCAATGGACTCTCTTTTGCGACTTGAGACTTCATCAACTGATTGTTGTCAAATATATGTCTCGTTTTGCGCAAAGGATCCTAATGGGAACATGTCTAATTTCATCGACTGTTACAATCTATCTAACAATTCATGGCATCGCATCACCTTTATTCCAGGACTTGACGAAAACCAGGTGCTCAAGGATTTCGTCATGGTCTCTTTGGATGACTATATTTATATAATCGGGGGCCGGCTTTGTCTCAAGGTATTAGACCCCGAGACTGACAATGTTAAAGAAAACGACCAACGGGTCCTTCCTTGCGTCCATAGATACAATGTCAGGACGGATGAATGGGAAGTTTGTGCACCTTTAAGCATACCAAGGATTAATTTTGCATGCACTGTATGTGACCGCAAAATTTACGTGGCAGGTGGACAGAGCGCGATAGGCCGGCCCCAGGGCATTTCATTGGCGGAGGTTTACGATCCTGCTCTGGATGAATGGAAGTCTTTGGCTAACATGTCCACAATGAGGTACAAGTGTGTTGGAGTAACCTGGCAAGGCAAAATTCATGTTGTAGGGGGATTTGCTCATAGAGGAAATGTCGATCGCATTCAGGGACCGTATGTCATGACAAGGAGTTCTGCAGAGGTTTACGACCCACAATGCGATAAATGGGATTTCAAAGCAAGAATGTGGGAATTGGATGTTCCACCGTATCAGATTGTTGATGTGAATGGGAAGCTTTACAGTTCCGGGGATTGCTTTATGCCTTGGAAGGGACACATCGAGGCATACGATGAGAAACTGAACATGTGGAACGAGGTTCGTGGATCGAATTTGAATTTGAATTGTCTGTCTCCAAATTCCACTCCTGATGTGAAGGAACCAAGTTGGCTACCAATGCAAATGTCGTACCTAACCATGGCTCCAATAGGGAATAAGTTGTACTTCCTGGCTGGCTATAGGATGCCTGGAGAGGCGTCGAGATTGAGGTCTCAGGTGCACGCTTTCGACACGACTGCAAACGGAGATGGGTGGAGGACCTTTGAGCCAATTGATGAGGAAATGAAAAAGGAGCTCTGTGGCCGTTGCTGTGTTCTCAGACAGGACTCCTAGGACAGCCTACATGTCTATCACTGGCCTTCAAAGTTAAATTTCTAGACAAATCGTCGAGTATTACTAGAGAAATGTACTATGGATATTTACAAAAGCCAACATAACAAAGAATTAATGGTCTGTTGACACCTAAAATATATTTCATGATTATCAATAAACACGGGTCCATTTCTTTTGATTTTTGGGTATAATTATTGAACACTTAAATTATACGTGCCCATTAGACCATCATCCCGTCAACACCACGCGCCTGACAGTCACCGATCCCAAGCCAACACAGATATTGAGCGATGTGAATGTTAAGATTTCACCGATGACAAGTAACCATCTCTCAGTCACGAAGAAACATAAGAAATCACGAAATATGAGAAACCAGAAGCTATTTACCTCGTTAAGGCAACAGATGAAATCTGCCATTATTTAATTACAATTTACACCAGTGTTGATGTTTGACAATAAAAATAAAGAATACATAGGTAATATCATCATTTCAATGAGCAAATCCTCTAGCAGGTGACTCTTAAGGACAAGTTAATGCATAATTGGAACACAATCCTGATTCTGGTGTAGAAGATAAAGCCTCTTGAAGCGGATAAATGTCACCTAGTGAAGAAATGTAACATTTTCCATCTGTCATACTATTAGGATCGACTTAGTAGTATAAAGACAATCAAACACCCGATTAATGACTTCTAGAAAGAAGACGCAGCACGATCTGATTCTATCATGGATTTAATATAGAATTCTCCCGCCTTGTACGACGACCTCACCATGGGGCCAGATGCAACATATCGAAATCCCTGCCACAAATCCAAAGAGACATTATGTTCACTGATGGAGAGTTTCATCAATCCAATTCTTCGTTCTTAACTAGTTATTGCCAACCTTGTACATTAATAACAGCTATAAACCATCAAGTACTACTACCAGACATATGACACTTGAACAAGGTTCATACTTCGCATTGATCATGATATTTAAAAGCATAAGCGCGGAGACAAATTGTTCTCTAATTATTTCAAATAAATTGAACAAATCTTAAATAGTTATATTATGTTTGAATGCCATTTTATGACTAAAAACAAATGCAGATTCATAAAATCATTATTTTGCCAAGAGTGCAGGCACACATAAATTTTAATCAAGTAATGACAGGATTTCATTAGATAGGAAAGGAAATACAACAAAATTTCAACCCAACACCAAGAATAGCCACATAAGAAATAATTTCATCAATTAATTTATTTAGTTTTTCACTTTTAATTTCCAGGCAACAGGAAGAATTTTGGGTCTGAGATGAATGAACTGAGATCTAAAACTAACAAATTAAGAAACAAGCTTATGTTCTTTTTATAGAGGAGTGGCAAAAAATAATAAAGTCCTGGTACTTTTCAAAATATGAAGATAAATAGCAATTTCAAGTTCTCCTTTAGTAACAGAAAATGAATCTGGCAATGAACACAGGTTATAGTGATAAGTAACAGTTTCTAATTCTTCTTTAGTAACCCAAAATTAGAATCTTACAATCTCATAACACCACTTGGAACGAAATTTGGAGGGCCAACACAAAAGAATGTAGAATATAGAAATTACAACGGAAGAGAAATGGTATTTCAGGCAATATTGCATATTGTACAAGTTACAACAATAATAAATTCTAGTCATATTAATGTAGCATTCAGAGAGAGAATGTAAAAACGCAAATTGGCAAAGCATGAAATGGCTAGAAGAGATCTTTTAGAAATTAGCAATTACCAGCTCACTATTAATGAGCTAGCTTTCGTTTTTAAAGGGAAGACAAAGGAGAGGAACCAACCATTTGCTGGCCAAGAACTCGATACTTCTCAAAGGCCTCCGGAGTTATGTATTCAGATACAGGCATGTGACGCTTCGAGGGTCTCATGTACTGACCAAAAGTCATTACATCAACACCAGCTGCCCTCACTTTCTCCATAGTTTTCACAACTTGGTCAGGTGTTTCTCCACACCCCAACATTACCGACGTTTTGGTGAGCGTACCAGGAGGGGCATAGTCCTTTGCCATTACTAAAACATCCATAGATTGCTTAAAGTTAGCACGGTGATCGCGTACTACACTTTGAAGCTCCTCAACAGTTTCAATGTTGTGAGCAAAAACATCTAACCCAGATTTTGCAACTTTCTCTACACAGCTAGAGTCTCCTCGGAAATCAGGCACTGCAATTTCAACATAAAACCGTTAACAGAATGCATTTCAAGATTATAATTTTTCATATAGGCAGTTAAACCAATCCTTGTTTTCATATCAATACACAAATAGTAAAAGAACATTATTAATGGGTAAACTTTTAGATAGGTATCCTACATCTAAAATGATCAGGTTGAACTTCTCCAGGGAGTTTCCCTATAGAATTTACTGACCAAAAGATCAGCAGCTCAGTTACTGTAACTGATAAAGGCCATCAATCAAAGCAATTTCCTTACTTTTTACTCCACTTGCTGCAGAATGCTCATGTTAAGGCTAGATATAAATTTTTTTATGAAGCTAAACCTATATCAATTTCCTTACTTTTACACCACTTGCTGCAGAATGCTTCATTTTCTACATCCATATATTGAACGACTTAAACAAATAGCAGCACAATAAATTCGTACCCAAAGCTTCTATGAGCATGGTTGGCTTCAATGTCTTTAACTTCTGCACTGTTTCAGCAAAATGGCCACTACCTTGATCTGGTAAATCATCACGATCGACACTAGTAATCACCACATAATCCAAACCCCATGAAGCAATTGCCTCAGCCACGTTTGTGGGCTCATTAGGGTCTGGAGAAGGTGGAGTGCGTGATGTCTTCACATTGCAGAATCTGAAAATTTAAGATATAATACGAGAGTCCACAAATATTAAAAATCTTCAAACTTACAATGACAATGCACGTGCAGTTCAATAGCTTGCACTAGAGGATAGACATAAAAATGAGTCCCACCGTCGCCCCACAATTAGCATCTTCACAGTTTACTTCTTCATATTGTCTACACATTTCACATACCATGAGGCATGAGGTAATTTAACTTTTTTTTTTCTTTCTTCTTTCTTTTGAGCAAAGAATATCTTAGTTGTTGTCACTTGTCTCCACTGGTAATTTAACAAACAGACTACTTTCCTTAGGAGAGAGTATCAACCATTATCCATGTGCTTAATGCCACCTACCACCTCCCTCGAGTTTTTCTCTACACTGTACTTCTACCTACATCAAGTGAGCAGCAGCTTTCCACATTAGCAATAACTTGCATTCGAATAATCCGCTCCAAACCCACCCAGCCCCCAACCCAGGAAGAAAAGAACTATATAAATATTTTCTTATGCAGTTTTGACCATTGCCAAGAATTCATCATGAAATAAACAAAAATATACTAAATCCATTCCTTTCGTCAAGAAATTTTCATTAATCTGATCTCAATAGTCGATCATACTCACCACCCTGAACGGTACAGAAATATTTTTCAAATAGATCACTTTACCTGCAACCGCGAGTACAGGTATCACCAAGAATCATAATGGTGGCAGTGGCAGTGCCGGTTTCGCCGCCAGACCAGCATTCCCCCAAATTAGGACACTTGGCTTCTTCACATACGGTGTGCAATTTCAATTCCCTCAATTTTTTCTTTATCTGGGTATATTTTTTGCCCCCGGGGATCGATTCCTTCATCCATTTGGGTTTGGGAAGAGGCTTCTTTTTGGTGCCAACTTCAACGGAGTAGTGGTTTTCGGATTGGAGATTGGTAAAGTCGGCTAAGATCGGTGACTCAGCTTCGAGCCGCTGGCGCAAGCCATCGAGGGTAGGAGGATATTTCTGGAAATCAGACAGCGGGGTAGTTTGGGTGGGGGTAGAGGAGAAGCAATAATTCGTTTGGGAGAGAAAGGAGAGGGGGGATTTGTTATTACGGGATTTGAGGGATCGAGTGGCAAAAGAAATGAAACGAGAATTCATTATCTCTCTTATACGGTGGCGGGGTGGCGTTTCTGGTGGAGGAATCGATCGAATGGCGGTTGGTTGAAACTGCTAAGGAAAAGTCGACCGAGGGACACCACTGGAATCTTGATTGATGCAGAGGAAATACATGTTCCCATGATGCCTTTTGACCGTTTAAACAAAAAATTGAAAATTGAAAAGTTAAATAGTGAAAGTCAAAAATACCCTCACAATTCGACCACCTCACAATCCATTCACCGGTAACATTTCTTCAACAATATTGTGTTTTGAGTGTCCATTCATCTTCAACATTATCTTCAACAATTCGACCACCTGTTTTGAGTTTTGAATTCATTTTGAGTTTTGTGTTTTGAGTGTCCATTTTGAGATTGTTGAAAATGTATTCTTTTGGCATTTTGAAAAATTGTTTTGAAAACACTCAAAACGCGTTTTGAAAATTCTGACTTGGTTATAACTAAAAACACCCAAAACGACAAATTTGTCGTTTTGGATTTTCTTTGTAAATTTTTAACTTATTTTCAAAAACGCGTTTTCACTGTTTTGAAAAATCGAAAACAAAAAACCGCTTGAAAATGGTAAAGAGAATAGGCCCTTAGTTTTTTTTCTTAAAAAGGAAACGAGGCCAAGTAGTGTAGTCTTTGTACCCCAATATTTACCTTTTTAACCACCTATTAGACAAATTAGGAGCAAACATTTTTTTTATGTGTGATTAATCACTAGACAGGAAGAATGAATGAATTACTAAACTTTCATTTGGATACGATTTATAAATTGATCTATAAATTTATTCAAAATCAAATATTAGTCTAAGTTCTTGAATGGGGCATGGCAGAACTAGGAACCTGATGCTTACCGTCCAAAAGACTACGATGGGTTCATAATAACTTTATTATATACAATTATTATTCTCATTATAAACGCTTTGATCAAGCTAAGGCAGCGGATACAGCTCAATCAACTCCGTGAGGATGTAGTGGATGAGGCTTTTCCTGCAGAGCATATACAGTCAAGGTTTTTGTAGAAGGCGTTTAAATTTGAGTTTATAAAAGTCTGTATTTCAAAGTTCATTTCCTTCTCTAAATTCCACTCTATCTGTACTCAATGCAAACTAGATTAAATTCTTTGTAACTTGTAAATTTTTTTACCTATAATGAGATTGAATGCTATTGAAGCTGCTGTATAATTATAGATATTGAGCGGTTGTACTTGACCACTGCCATTTCATTCGACATATGGGACATGTATGCCCAAAAATACCTCATAGACAATGTCCTGTTCTAAGATTAGTTGTAGCTTTGAGAATATAAGTCCAATTTGACATTACTATCCTCTGGGGAACCTTTTGAAACTTTCTAAGCGCATCCTCGTGATTTCTTTGCCTTCTAATAACTCACGTCTACCTTGAATATTCGACGCATGTCATTAATGACGTTTGCATGTCTATATAAAATGTTAGAAATTTGAAATTTAGTCATTATATGTCTTCCAACAAGTCACGATCTTGCTTGTCAATGATCATTTCGACGAATATTCACAGAGCAAGTATATTCACGTAATCATCAAAATGATTTGCAATTTTGTTGCTCGCTAACGTGATTTGCAATTTTCATATATGCAAATAATTGTATTTATCTCCTTATTTGATTTTTTCACTCTAAATTAAAAGTTGCACTTCATTACAAGCATGTGAACTTCCATCATAAGATTTTTTTATTTTTTATTTTTTTGTGATAAATTTGGCGATCTTCTAAATCAGCATCCTCAAGAATCAAATGTGACGTAAGAGTTGAAGCGACATGATGTTCATTTGCATAATGTTTTTTCTTCTATTGTCTTGAAGCATTTAGAGTCCATGCTTAGAAAAAGCATCATTGCTACAATTTTTAGTGAGAATATCAACATTATTGTCTTGGACTATCTTCAACTCATCTCAATCAACATTCTCAATTTGATCTAATTCATTGTCATCATATGCTTGCATTTCACATTGAAGATTACCACCTTCATTTTGCATATCACAATCAACTTCATAGTTTTCCACTTCGCAAAATGAGTTATTAGCTTCTTCTTGTGGATGCTCAACTGGACCTTTGCTCACAAGGGTTATACAAATGGGACAATAAGAATTTATTTGTTGAGAGATAGCTTGTCCGAAGTAATTTTGATTGGAATTGAAAATTGTCCATGTCTGAGGAGAAAAAAAAATCTCATCTCAATTTCATAAAAAGATGAATCAACATTGCAAAAATCTAGCAATTCTCAATATAGATCATGATATGAAGTATCCAATGATAGTGGAACTCCTTCCACCATTTCATCACTCACACTTAGTTTCTATGTCCATTTGCCTTGATCATCACTAACAAAGTCATCAAAATAAAATATAACAATACATGTTGTTGAGTCCGTATCTATAATTAGAATGATAAGATTTTAGAATGTTAACAAATAATCAATCCTAGTAATTTAAAACGACTAAAGTCACTTAAAATAATTGAAAAAGTCATTTGGAACGACTTATGTCGGTCAAAGCGACTTCTATTATTTAAAACGGTTGTAATGGATCTGTAACTAAAAACATAAGAGATTGCACTTTTCAAAACTATTTCAAATAAAAAAATTACATACAAACACTAAACTAATAGAAATGACAAATAATATATGTACAAATAAAAGCCACACAAGATCAAACAATAAATAAAAGTATAATAATATCTTATCAATTTAAAAAAATGTGGAAATTTAAGAGTTTGTTGTCTTGAATGTGCTTCCTTATTTTTTAAGTAAAATTAGTAGAATAAAGAAGAAGAAGAAGATTAGAGATAAACTAAAGAAGAAGTAAGCTGGAAACGGGAATGAAGAACAAAACAAAGCCAATTTGTAATGAAACAAACTATCAATGTGAAAAAGAGGCGTTGACGTCGAAAATTGTATAATCATAATTCAAGCCAACTTCAAGTGTAATTAATGATTTTTATTGATAATTACTTACAAACTACAAATAATTTTATCAAACGAAATATTTGAAATATGAAGTTGTTAGGCTTCCTCTCCCCAAGGATACTGTCCTCCTTTTTATAGGTAATGATACACGTATCTTTCATATTCTTATCTTGTCAACAACAGTACCGAGCTGAAAACTTGTGCCAATAGCTTAAATCCTCATTGGTTGCTGTCAAATCAACATAAAGTACCGAGCTAGAAAGGTACGCCAATGGCATACCCTGATTGGTTGTTGAAGTAGGCTCATCAGGTTATAATGAAGCCACCTTAAATATGATCTCCAGTAATTAATGAACTAGTTAGAGAATGAAGCTATAGCATATGTTTGGTGGACGCTGACGTAAGTTCTTCCAAATGTCATTTATTGGTTGACCTTACAAATTTGACCTTAATTTAGCATTAGCTAAGTGCCTATAACATATGGACTTAATTAGGTTGTAGGTCGGACGTCAACAAGAAGTATTAAGGTCATTTTATGTTAAGAGCATTTGAGACATTTCAATAATATAGAAAAAGCCAATTTAGACAATTTAACCTAAAACACGTCTTAAAAATTATTTAAAGAAAGTTAGGCGACTAGACCTTTTTAGAAAAAAATACCCCTTGATATTTCTTTATTTTTACTAATTTAAGGTACTCGAATTTTGTTGGAAAATTGGGCTTTTATTAGTTGATTTGACCAACTTTTGATCAATTATTTTAGTGGGTCCCGTTAGTTGGACAAATCTTTGGCCGAATGTGTTCTACTCCAGGAGTAGGTGATGTATTTATTTTCTCAAAAACAATTTCAGGTGAATGAGAAATTAAGGCAAAAAAATGACCACTTGAAGTTGAAATAAATTGGAATAAAAATTGATGGGAAATTGGAAAAGTGCCAATCCCACATAATAAAATTAGAAGAATATAAATCACTTTATATTGTTCAAGTTTGAGACTCGAGTTTGGGCCCCCAAGTGGTACTAATAGTCTTTGAATGTAAGAGAATCTACATGTTAGTAGGTTGGGTCAAAGTGCACATGCGTGCGTCGTTGCCCCCATTCGTCCGACCGACCGGTTCGGCTCGGACATGGGTTACGGGTCGTGAGCGTGGACTTGGACTTGGACTTTGGCCAAGCTGATATATATATTTTTGGTAAAATAATATTTGATTTATATTATTTTATTATTATTTAAAATAATATATATATTTAATTTATATTATTATTATTATTATTATTATTATTATTTCCTCGATTTTTCTGTGCGTGACATGTGGACTCTTCTAGAATGGCGGTTGACGGTTAAGTCTGTCCAAACTGTTTTTGTCTGCTGGAGACACAACTTATCAGCTGTTGTGTCTTTTGGACACAACCTTTCAACTTCTATAAATTGGCCCCCATACCCGGATTTTCATTCACACTGATATTTGTGATTTAAAATTTGTGCAA